>OZ024918.1:16245969-16490969 GCA_964017125.1 Flabesymbios commensalis | reverse complement strand
TTCGAGACCAGGATTGACTCACGGTTTATTTTATCCTATTTTTGCGACGTAATAACTGTTTAAGAACACATTTGTAAGGCAGATTCGGTTTTAAGTGCTTTAAGCGACGTTTCAAATTGAGCTATAAATCCTTATGTGTTAGTGCTAGTCTATCTGTAGTATATCGCTCTGTTAATATGTAGTATGTAATAATATATACTATCACCTTATATGAACATGGCCAAGTGTTATCAAGTCTAGAAGAGCTTTTTCGCTTTCAACTATTGGTTTAATAACGTGACCGTGTATATTATTAATTCAATAATTCCCGGCTAGGCCTACGCTTACAAAAAACTACATAGTACATGGAATCCTCCTCCTCAGAGTTTATTAATGCTATAATTATTGTGAGACCACTAAGGATTGACTCACGGTTTATTTTCATCGTGTAAATATTGGTTCAAGCTAACTTAGACATATATGGTGATTTCAAATTTAAAATATGCTCTCTATGGTTTATATAAAAGTATTTCAGAGCTTGAAGGGTTAACACATGTGCAGCTGTATACAGTTTCAAGGAAGCTTTAACCCTTTAGCCGCCAAATAATTCAATTTGAATTTTCACCCACTTGAAGTTGTGTCTCGCTGACGCGATCCACAACTTCAAGTGAGTGAAAATTATTCAGATTTGACAAAATAGAGGTCAAAATTTTTAAAATCTTGCTGATTTATGTCACTTTTTATCTTTAACAGGTTTAAAAGCTGATATGTAATGTGCTGATATAAAATGTGAAAAACTAATATGGACGGCACCGGCGGTTAAAGGGTTAAACCAAACGAAATGTCCCCGAAAGTGATAGAATATGTTTTTGAACGTGCTCAGTTGATCAAATAATTCCGGATGCCTAAGCTGGACACTGTGTTAGCAATTCCAGTTTTAAATGGATGAAAAGTTGTAATAAAAAATTCAGCGGCACAAGGGCCAACACATCTGCGAGCTCTTTATTCACATTTTAGCGACTACTTGGAAAAACCTGACTGATGATTCAGTGATATCTCAATGGTGGGCCATGATCTGAAATACTTGGCAGCTGTATGCTATAATGTGGGCTTTCCAGCAAACCCAAACCATTTGTATAACATTTGTGCAACGTCGGCCCAACGTCTTTGACGTTGGGCCAACATTGTACAAATGTTATACAAATGGTTTGTGTTTACTGTGTCGGTTTAACCCTTCAACCGCCAAATTATTCAATTTTAATTTTCACTCACTTGAAGTTGTGTCTCGCTGACGCGATCCACAACTTCAAGTGAGTTAAAATTAATCAGATTTGACAAAATGCAGGTCAACTGTTTTCAAATATTTTATCTTTAACATGTTTAAAAGGTGGCACTCAATGTGCTAAAAAAAAAATAAAAAACCGAAATATATGCGTCACCGGCGGTTAAAGGGTTAAGAGCCCAAGGTAATAAACCAGTGAATCAGTGGTCACGTATCACACCTCGGAGGGCGCAATCACGGGGCAGGCTGAAATCCTGCCTTAATGTGACAATCACTGACCAGTGGTCAGCTAGGAGAATAATAGGACACACCCGGTGGAGAAATGTAACCCTTTTAACGCTAGGGTGTTTAACTCGCTCCCTAGAAGGCAAAGCGTTCCGAGTGACACTCAATTCAATGCAGTACTTTTGCAGTTAGGGGGTAACATATCTTGGGTGTACATGTAAATGTACATGTACACTCTGGTGTACGTAACAGATGCAATGGTGATGTACAAATATGCTAGACATCATACCAATGTGTCTGGGTTCGATTCCAAGATGGGGCAATGGTTGGCATTATGCGTGTAACATCCTCCTCCCTTTGCTACCACCCCCCCCCCCCCAGACATAACTTTATTGCATCGTTTGATAGTGGACATCTGTGCTAAAACAGTCGTAGAGGAGGCGTTAAAAGAAATAACTGTTACACCTGTCTTCAGCAACCAAATACGTCCAGGTTCGTATCTAATTTAGGGCAATGTAAATCCCACGCAGTTCCATATATTCATATATTCATTGTTCCATATGAATTATCTTGGAGCAGTTTTATCTACATAAGGTACAAAAGTGACCTGAAACATCAACATGAGCCCATCCTCAATTAGATGTGGCGACTGAGCAGCTCCGTGGGTAGGTGGCCACTTCGGAACTTAGGGTTCTAGCAGTGCATTAGTGCTGAAATGTATCGATACATGTTGCCATATTTTAGAAATATCATTGTGTTTTTATAATCATCTTCATCATCATCATGATCATCGTTCTTATATTCCCATAATCATCTCAATATAATTGATTAGTCTATTGTATTATGTATATAGCCATGGAGGGATCACCCAGCAAACACCTGGGTTGCAAGAAACAGGACCAAGGCATGGATCAGATTAACCTGAGCTGATCCTTGGATTGATCCTGTTTTTTGTTGCACAATATGTTGAAAAATACCGCTAACGACGTTCAAAATAGTCGGCTCAGTTTAACATAAAAAATGACCAGTTGATCGTTGGCTGAAACCCTTAAATGCAACAGCAAAAATATATAGGATCAGCTGATTCTATAATAATTGATTCAAATTACTTACATGATCACTTGGGATGGTTTGATGCAGCCTGACCAGGTGCTGCCTAATATTGATATAATTGTACTACTACTACTACTACTACTGCTACTACTACTACTACTAGGCCTACTACTACTACTACTACTTAATCCAGTGATATGACTTTGCAATCAGAACGTCTCCACTGTGAGCCGCGGGGGTTAGAGCGTCACAGGAGAAGATCACAGGATTGACAGAGGTGCGCAGGTGTCCACGTAGTGTCCTGACAATGGCGGGAGACAAGAGAAAGCTGGGAACGATCTGAATATTCATGCGGATGACCACAGTCTACAGAATGTGCAGAGTAAACCAAGCAAATACAATACGTTGAACCAATGTTGGGTTATTGTTGGTCCATCGTCGTTGACGGTGGACCAACATTAATCTAACATTGGGTAATCGATAACGAATTTGACAATTTCACACAATATTTTTACAATGAGGTCTACACAATAACCCCACACATCTCTTCACAACCTACGAGTCTTTTTCGCAACTGCGCTTCATGAAAATGTCAATCTTCTATTTCAAATTACAAATTGTTCATTTGTTGCTCTTTTCTAAAAATCAGGAAGTTTTGCATTTAGCCAAATATACTCATTTAGTTTGTTGGATCATTGCTCAAATTTTCAGTTTGAAATGTGTCCAACTTTACATACACACTGACGGCGCGGGCCTCGTTGATCGTTTAACCCTTTAATCCCTCACGATGCATTAAAGTATCATTTTATATCCCTGAAAACACATTTAATTTTCCTACAACAAAGTGTTTTAAACGAAAATATCCATGAAACTGGTTTACCAATACATGACAATATTCTTTATTATTTCACCCACATCAAATCATCTCATAAACTACAAATTGAGAATTGCTGTAGCAATTCGCGGCTTGTAGTGGATGATGATAACAATGGTAAATTTAGGCTTAAAAGGGTTAAATAAAACAGTTTAGTAACCCTTTACCCGTTATAGTTATATAGTTTAAATTTTCACTCACATGAAGTTTTGTGTCTCGCTACCGAGACCCACAACTTCAAAAAGATAAAAAAATAATAAGATTTGCTTAGTTCGAGACCATATATTTACATATCGTGTTGTTTCAAACACTGATTTCGTTCGCAATCTCTGTTATTTATCTGTTAATAAAGCGTATTGAAAACGGACTTCGTGGGGTAAGGGTTAAAACTAGGCCAAATTCTTTTTGGCATCGAACTATTCCTGATTTGAATTCTCTTCCGGCAGCTGCCATAAAATAAAATAAACTGTACAGCGTTCAAGAGTCAGTCGGTCGACGAAGTCTGTAAGCCTCTTTCTCTCCCCCCCCCCCCCACCTTGATACTAAAGATTCTGTACAATAATCTTTGCTGATGATACTAAGCCTTGGAGGGCTGCTGGAGTAATAACCGCAAAATCAAAGTATGCAAATGTATATGATTATGAATAAATCATCTCATTTATTGTGCTAGCACCAGGCATAACAAAACCTGAAATGAAAAACAACATACATAAGGTTTGTAAATTTAAGTTTATTTCTGAGGCGAACCACATCTTCGAATTTATATAAATCCGTTAGAATAATGTTTCAACGGGGTTTAATTATTTTTTAACTTGTCAGGTGCGTGACCGATGTCTGTAATATTATATTAATGTTATTAAGGCTTTCTTTCTACATGTTTGGCCACGTATATATTATGAATCAACTATTATCACACCGATGCCGTTTTCTTTCACTACGAGACGTATGGAGAGATCAGCCCATGTCGCACTCTCTCCTATACGCTTCATTGCTCAGTTTGCTTTTGCCGTTTACGAGAAAATACATATTGCATTCTTGGGAACATTGAGATAGGCTGATCTCACCACAGAGGCCCTCGCCCAAAGGCTCGGGATGGATTTAGTAGTGACTTGTGCTGAGATATGAGCCCATCTCTCCTTTTCCAACGATGCCGTATGCATATACTATTCGCTGTTGTCTATTGTGGTTCAATATACCTTGAAGATACACTATTTAAAATATCTAAAATTTACTAAAAGTAATTTTAGCCTAATAACTCGGAAAATTAGAAAACGTTTAAAATTACTATATTGCCATCAGAAACGATTGCATGTAATTAAATTAAATTTAAAATATTGTATAGTAAGAAGTACGATAATGATATGGGAAGTCAACGTCAACGCTATCTGTAACTGTTAAATTCTTAAAGCACTACACTTAATAATTTAAATCTCCCCCCCCCCCGACACGAATTTGTGTCTCGCTACCGCGACACATAACTTCAAGTGGATGCAAAATACTCATATTCGTTTAATTTAAGACCAAACATTTGCAAATGTTGATGTTTAAACGCACATTTCATTCCCAATAACTGTGACCTAAGCGGCTATATTAAAATGAATTAACCCTTACAGAGCGGGGACCGACTTTAGTCGTCAGAATCTGACGTCTGTAGACGTCAAAAATATTTCTAATGGTCATATACCAATAACATAGGTCTTCAAACGAATCAGAAAGAGCTGGTTAAGACAGTTATGATGTTTTTCAACTAAAAAAACCCTTCGACCTCTAAGGTTTTTATAAAAAAAATTCAACGCTTCAAGGGTTAAAAAGACTACAGTCGTGTTTAGCGGATGAAGGGTTAATATGCCAATAATATTTTCGATATAACTGTTTTGTGGAAACAAAGAAAAAAAGAGCTTGGTGAATGTTAAATACATTATATCTATTTAATGGTTTGATAAGGGTGGTTTTGCGTGATAAAAAGTAATAAAGAAGCCATTATTCTAATCATCAAGATGTTTTCTTGACACCTTACATATGTAGCTGCATCATCTTTACTCGTCAAATCGATTACCGGTCGCCATTATTATTATATGTTTTGTGTCATTGTCATCTCATGCCTTTTTAGAGTTATGGTAATTATCTCAATTGATGCGGGTAAACACCATAGTTGAGTTTTTAAAGATTATACGAGAAGTTATGTAAAAAATATGCAAAACTGTATTCCAATATTCCAGTATTAGAGATAATAATTATAAGTGTTAGTAAACATACGTGGTTTAGGATTTCTACCTCTGACGGAATGAATAAATAAGAGCTTAATAAATTGAACGCTTTGAAAATAAATTAAGGTGCAGCTGTAAAAAAATCAATTGACAAGATTTCATCAACATTTCAACCACTTTATATTCATTGATTTATTGATTCATTGATTCATTGATTCATTGATTCATTCATTCATTCATTCATTCATTCATTCATTCATTCATTCATTCATTCATTCATTCATTCATTCATTCATTCATTCATTCATTCATTTATTCATTCATTCATTCATTCATTCATTCATTCATTCATTCATTCATTCATTCATTCATTAATTAATTCATTTATTCATTTATTCATTTTTTCGTTTATTCATTTATTCATTTATTTATTTATTAATTTATTTATTTATTCATTTATTCATTTATTTATTTATTCATTTATTCATTTATTCATTTATTCATTTATTCATTTATTCATTTATTCATTTATTCATTTATTCATTTATTCATTTATTCATTTATTCATTTATTCATTTTTTCATTTTTTCATTTATTCATTTATTCATTTAATAATTTATTCATTTATTTATTTACTCATTCATTCATTCATTATTTTATTCATTCATTTATTCATCCATTTATTATTTAATTTATTTATTAATTTATTTAATTTATTTTATTCATTTATTCATTTATTCATTTATTCATTTATTTATTTATTCATCTATTCATTTATTCATTTATTTATTTATTCATTTATTCATTTATTCATTTATTCATTTATTCATTTATTCACTCACTTTCATTACGTACTACTATTATCACTGTATCATCATTATCAGTGATGTTTCTTGTATTGTTCTAAACAGTATATTAAGAAATTGTCACAGAGTGTTAGATAAAACACTATAATAACTAGTATGCATCTAAATATTACATTGATATATTTACTCGTTTATTTATTCATTGATTCATTTATTTATTCTTTCTTTACTCTTTATTCATGAATGAATGAATGAATGAATGAATGAATAAATGAATGAATGAATGAATGAATGAATGAATGAATGAATGAATGAATGAATAAATGAATGAATGAATGAATGAATGAATGAATGAATGAATGAATGAATGAATGAATGAATGAATGAATGAATGAATGAATGAATGAATGAATAAATGACATTCATTCATTCATTCATTCATTCATTCATTTATTCATTCATTTATTCATTCATTCATTCATTTATTCATTCATTCATTCATTCATTCATTCATTCATTCTTTCATTCACTTCCTCGCTCACTTACTTAATTACTCATACATTCATTGACTTTTATTACGTACGTACATGCATACCATTTACTGATGTTTCCTGCACTTTTCTAAACAGTACGTATGTTAATTTATTGTCACCCTGTGCTAGTTAAAACACTATAATAACTACCGGTAGTCTGTATCTGAATACTAAGTGTTTTCGAAAAAAGGAACTTCATTTCAAAGCCATACGACGATGATATATATTGAATATAAGCCAGTTACTGCTAATTAATCATAAGGATGTAGTGTTTTTCTGCCCTTCTTTAGTTGGTTTATATTTATCATGAGATCATAATTATGGGGGCATATATATGTTTTATAGATAACTATAACATCACTCAAATACTAAGAGTCAATTAGTCTACGTTTTTTTCGATGCTCTAGAAAAAAAGCAAGAGACAGAGGAGAAATGTGTGTAATCTAAATGTATGACATGCTATGTATACTTGTCTAATCATAGAAAATAACAGTACAATATCATATTTTTTAACGAATAATTATTGAAATAAAAGTTTTAATTTACAAGTGTACTTGAACTTGAAAATACTAATAACAAAAATTAGTCCTCATGGTTCAAACAAAACTAATTCAGCGTTCTGAGGGTTAAGGTGTATAATATTTATGGGTGTTTTTCTCTTCTCAAGGATGTATAATAATAATAATGTAGCAGAGGTCACATTCCTGTCGAGAAGACCTCAAATGATTGATTTGATATGTACAAAATGAAAAGTATTATCTTGTCAGCATGCCTGTATTTTATCAATATATATAGCTTTCCCAACCACATACCCAACCAATCTCTATATCACCATACCTTTATGCTACTTTGATCTAGCATGCTTTTTAAAATACAGTAGTTGTATCTATTACACATCTCATATGTTTGTACTGTGTTATATAATATACGTGGTAAACATAGATGTATCGAAGGAAAATAGTTCTTTGATGTATCTAATGGTAAATGTCAGACGCACTGGGTGGTGCTGGCCACCTGTAGTGACATTCCTTGCACACATTTTTACAGTATATATGTCATGTTACTATTATTTTGTAAGTAATATGTATTGTATGAATCAAGCCAAATAAATAAAAATAAAATACTACTTGCAACATACTATGAGACAGAATCCAGATACATTTTGACCTTTTGACCGCTAAACACCACTATAGTGGTTTATTTGCAATTACGTGTAGTTTTATTAGCAGATCAACTGTTACTAAAAACGATGTGAGTGCTTAAACAGCAAAATTTGAAATTGTTAGGTTCCAAAAAGTAATTTTCACCCACTAGAATTTGCAAACGTCACATTAGTGGGTGAAAAAATAAATACGATAAGGAGTAAAAGCCGTTTCAAAGCAGATAGTACACAATTTGATTAATATAACTTCTGGTAAATGTTCATTCGGTCTAATTTTAGTCGTCAGAATCTGTCTGTAGACGTTAATTCTGACGACTTAAGTCGATCCCCACACTGTAAGAGTTAAAATATTTATGTTGGTCATAGACCCATAACAAAGGTATTCAAATGAAGCGCAAAGAGCCAACTAAGACATTTGTAATTATTTGAAATTGAAAAAAAATTGTTCTCCATGGTTTATGCAAAGATATCTCAGCGCTTTAACCCTTTAACCGCCAAATTATTCACTAGGAATTTTAACCCCCTTGAAGTTGTGTCTCGCTGACGCGATCCACAACTTCAAGTGAGTGAAAATAAATCAGATTTGAAAAAAATGGAGGTCAACTGTTTTCAAATATTGCTGATTGATGTCCTATTTTACCTATAACATGTTAAAAAGGTGGTACTTAATGTGCTAATAAAAAAATGAAAACCCGAATATATGCGACACCGGCGGTGAAAGGGTTAAGGGCTTATTTGTGACATGTCTATTTTGTACCACTTTTCCTTTTCTGGCCTGATGTAAGCTCAGCGCCGTTAATAATAATAATAATATCAATAAAATAATAATAACATGTTAGCCCTTAACCCTTGAAGCGCTAGAATATGTTTGTATAAATCATGGGGGTTAACGGTGTTTTTTCAATTTGAAATCATCATAAATGGATTAGTTTTCTCTCTTCGCTAACATTTGTTAGTTCTGTTTGTGCGCTAACCAATGCTTACGATTAATATTTTGTGTTATGTAACATCAAATTTTGAAAAAATACGTTTATAACTAAAGACCCACCAGCAAATTGTACTTTAAGATTGAAGTAAGTTTATCTGCAAATAGGCATGCGGGTTAGCAGGAGTGTACTTGTTTGAAATTTACATTTCACATAATTCATATGGATTTACTAATCTTTTCGTATATACTGGTGTAAATTTCTTCAAATTTATAATCAGATTTTCACACCTATTATCCTGGTTATCATTATAAAATTATGGCCACGGATAACAGAAAAATTGCAACTGTGTCCAGAAATGATCACACCCTGTTAAATAACGATCGTATGTCTATTAGAAAGATGGTAAAATAATTGGGATGGTGCGGGCCCGCTATATGGCTATTCGATCTTGTCAAGGTGGTATAATAGTAATATCAATAACCGGACATAATTAACCCTTATCCTGCTAAGTTAATTTATTTAAATTTTCAACCATGCGTCTCGCTACCGCGATCCACAACCTCAAGTGGTTGAAAATTACCCATATTTGTTTAATTTGAGACTTAACATTTGCAAATCTTGATGTTTAAACGGCCATTTTATCACCAGTAACAGTAATTTAATCGACTTATAAACGGATTAAAAACGACTATGGTCGTGATTAGCAGGCAAAGGGTTAACCCACCGGGCGCTAGAAAATGTCTTTGCATTTTTATTTAGTGTCATGTGAAAATTGCTGCAGTAACTCCCAGCAAACACAAAACATTTGTATAACATTTATACAATGTTGGCCCTACGTCTTCGACGTTGGGCCAACATTGTATAAATGTTATACAAATTTTTAGTGTTTGCTAGGCTCCCACCTCACAGGAAAATACCTAAATTAACCCTTGAAACGCTAGAATATTTTTCTATAAACCGCGGAGACCAAAGGTTTTTTACAATTTGAAATCACCATAAATGTCTTAGTTTTACTTCTTTCCGCTTCATTTGAATACATATGTTATGGGTCTCCGGCCATTATAAATTTTGGAATTCATTTAATGTGGGGACCGTCTTTAGACGTCAGAATATGACGTCCACAGACCTCAGATTCTGACGTCTAAAGACGGTCTCCGCACTGACAGACTTAAATATATCAAATTAAAGTTTTAGACGTCTGGACTCCAAGGGTTATTAATATTTTGTATCAACCCTTTACCCGCTAAGTTGTCTTTTTACCCACAGCTTCAAGTGGGTGACAATTACTCATAATTTTATTTGAATAATTTTTTAACAAGAATTTGCCAATTTTGATGTTTAAGCACATACTTGGTTCCCGATAAACGTGATTTAATTGGCTAGAAAAACGTCTCTAATAACCCTTACAACTCTGAGATATTTTTGTATAAACCATGGATACCAAAGGCTTTTATCAATTTAAAATCATTATAAATGTTTTAGTTAGCTTTTTCCACTTCATTTGAATACCTAAGGTATGGGTCTACAGACTTTATAAGCTGTTAATTATATCAGTGCGGAGATCGACTATAGACGTCAAAATTACGGTCCCCGCACTGAAAGGGTTAATATATACTAGGATGTTTGTGTCCACCATTTCTGCCCTTTAAATGTGAAAAAAATCACCTCAAAGTGAACTCAGGGTTTTCAAATCAGAGTGTTTTGTTTAGTTAATCCTTAGAGCACTGAGCTAATCAATTTAATTTTTCAGCCACTTGAAGTTGTGTCTCTCTACCGCGATCCACAACTTCATGTGACTAAAAATGTAATGTTATTTGTGAAATTTGAGTCCCAGCATAAATCATTCACTAGAATCACTACATCGCTGACAATCTCAACGAGTCGTAAATAATCGCAACCATTCTTACTCTGATCTTCTGCAATCGTGTATATCGTCATTAATCCTAGTACCATCTTAACCACTCCTAAAATAATGTTATCTAATCGTGCATATTTGTCAGGAAATCGGAGTTAATTGACATGTAAAATCTTAAGACTGATTTATGCACAACTGGACCAACCCACACATGTATTTCTTCCATCAGCCTCACAGTCCCCGTGATTTCATCTAAGCTATAAACGTTATACGTATTTTACTAAAGACATGTCCCAACTAGATCTACAGAAGATATAGAGAAGCTGTAATATGCTTATTGATGTATTTTACTACATTTTCGTTAAATTGACATTAAATGTGGCTTGGTCCACTTGTGCATAAATCAAAATGTTAAAATCGATATATGCACAACTGGACCAGCCCACACCTTCATTTTTTCAATCATCCTCGCAGTCCCCGTGATTTGACCAAAATTATAAAAAGGTACATGTATTTTCATTATAATAGATCTACAGTAGATGTAGATAGACTGTAACATGCTTTTTATTTTAAATTTTATAGATATATTTGAATTTGTTTAATTTACAATAAATGTGGGTTGGTCCAGTTGTGCATAAAGCAAAACAGTTATTCTTATTTATGCACAACTGGACCACAGCTTGTTTTAGGCAGCATGGCTCGAAACCAGAGGTATCTGAAGATGTGGATATTTTCCATGAATAGAGAATGTGAATGTCGTGTGTCAGTTTAACCCAATATTTTCCTCATTCGTTTTCTTGAATTTACAGTAGACCATTAACTTTAACTGCATTTATCTCAAAACTAACTTTTTGTGGTTGGTCCAGTTGTGCATGAAAGCGTCCATTTCACAATGAAATTGGTATATTGATCGCAAAATATTGCACACTGATCTTAGACCTGTGAGACCTAGGCTTAAGAGACGAAATGTATCCTATACGATCTAGACAGGATGCAATAAAGCTCTTGCGTTTACAACGGATAGGCTAAACCGATTTATTATAACACTGATCTTTTTTATGCAAGTCAAAAACAAAATGTCAATTATAATATGTCAATTTTTAAGCTCAGGGATATATTTTATTCTATAAACAAAAATGTTAGAACCACTTCATCTAAGAGGAGAAGAGGCACATCATTTTCACCTGCCTTGGATAGTCATCGTGTCGAACACGTGACCCCTGGATCTCAGAGGTACCATAATCCATGAACAAATTAATTCCTAACGCGCTAATTTATAATGAAAATTTTCACCCACTTAAAGTTGTGTCTCGCTACCGCGACCCGCAACTTCAAGTGGGCGAAAATTACTCATATTTGTTTAATCTGAGACCAAACATTTGAAAATCCTGATGTTAACTTTAAAGGAGTAGTTCACTGTGTACGAACAGCGGGACAAACCTGTACCCAGAAAGCGCCATGCTGATTACAGAGATAGAGCCAACTGGGCTAGAACTAAAAGCAGAAACATACACAGAGTAGCCCATAGCTTTAAACACACATTTTCTTCCCATTATTAGCGATTAAAACGGCTAATAAAACTAGTTAAAAACCACTATGGTCGTACTTAGCGGTTTAAGGTTTAAAACAATAACGCTGAGCCAACAAATACACTTTTTTATATAATACAAAGCCATTGGCTTGGTTTATTTGTCATTCATGATGCAAAGTGGGATATGAGAACACACTACCCGTAGTCCAGTCACAATACACTGATGCCAGCAAGGCTTAGCCGATACATGGTACACACAATCAGACAAATCGTCTGGATGCAGACGATCACACATACACATCAATAAAAGAACACCCGTATCTTAAACATAAAATAGACGATACAGGGTCAAATACTCTGTTGAAATCTAGAGATCTGCTCTGCAAAGCCTAAAAGCAGTATCTGATTACTTGTAAAGTAAGCAGATACTGCCTTTTGGCTTCGCACGGCATAGCAGTACAGAATACAGTTCTGGAGTTTTAATTAACCACGACATTAAACCACTGTGTTGGTTTATAGCTGATTTAGCACACGCTTAGATAGATCATTTAAATTTTCACTGAAGCTGTGTCTCGCTACCGCGAGCCACAGCTTCAAGAAAATTACTTAATATGTACAATTTGAAGCAGTTTTAACCCTGTGAGTGCTAAATTTAATAATTTAAATTTTAACCCACCTGAAATTGTGTCTCGCTACAGCGAGTCACAACTTCAAGTGAGTGAAAATAAATCATATATTCTTTTTAATTTTGGAAACAAATGTTTGCAAAATTGAATATCAAAACACTTATTTTGTCGCGATTAGCTGATTGAAGAGATAATGGTAGTTATTTTTTCCCTAAACTCATGGATTCCTTGATACTATCCTAATTGATACTAGGCAACATTTAGATGCTGGTCAACAAATTGGAAACACAAGAGGTGGTGTTCTAAAACTGTGATATACAATATTATTGTAGTCTGCCGTGCAAAGGCAAAAGGCAGTATCTGCTTACAGTTTGGACAACAAAATATAATGGATTGGAGGGTCGTGTGAAATTTCGCTCAAATCTCAAAAAGGGCACATTCAATTAAATCGATGTTGTACAACACAAAAATAGGTAATATTATGTACATCAGGTGAGATTCAAGCACTGAAATGAGGAGTAGAAGTTTACCATCATATCAAATATATATAGTACAACCAAGGAGGCTATATGGTCTATATAACCTCCTTGGTAAACCAACGGTACAACTACATGTTGTGGACGCAGCACAGCAAACACGAGTCATCGACCCAATTCTGATTCAATGTTGGGCCCCCGTCTACGACGCTGGCCCAGCATTGAACCAGAATTGGGTCGATGACAGGTATATCTGCTGGGATGAGCGTAATACATTTTGAGCAATACTGTAATTCGATTAACATTTTATTATAACCACATCAGAGATGAGCACTGCTCTGCAAAACCAGAAGGCTGTAACTGTTTACTGGTAAAGTAAGCAGTTACAACCTTTTGATTTGCACGACAGAGCAGGACAGGCGGTATTTTGTTTCCCTGAGTTGACATTTAAAAGTTACAAAATTTTAATGTCCATAACTAAAGGCATGGCTGATGATATCACCACACCTAGCACTTGCGGCTGATGAATGGGGTTTAAGGTCATATTTGTGCACATAAAGGCTAAACTGGGTCAGGAATGCAGCTAATGTCACTGTGATTTAAAGGTAAAGCTTCGTGTTTAGTTTTCAGGCTCACAATAAGGCACACATTTTTATTACATACTAGGGCCTATAAATATACCGTGTATAATACACAGGGGCCAGGCTAATTCTGCAAGTGATGGATTTATATCGTTACGAAAAAATATCAGGATTATCAAATTAATGGAAGGAAAGTGATTCTGCTTATCAGTAAATGTTGGGCCAGCTACCCCGACGTCAACTCTTCAAGGAGACAGCGCTCATTTTTTATTTTTCTGTAATTTTATACCAATTTCCATAGTGTGTACACAACTGAAAAACGTTGTAACTAAAGAGTGTAAGCTTTTATGTCTGGAGTGCAAAATTAAGGCGATATTTGTCGTTATTGAATGCATTGATTACGATTATGTTGGAGGGTCAAATAACACATTTTAATGTTTAAAACTGTGTCGACATAAAAATCAGTACATGGATAAATACAGAGATGCAAGTCAATTTATGAAACTAGAATGTGTGATATCTAATTATTTCATTACAATATGTAGTTTGAACGGAAAGAACTCGCATATGCATCCACTTACTACCCAGCAAACACGCGACATTGACCCAATGCTGTGTTAATGTTGGGCCAGCGTCTACGACGCTGGCCCAACACTAACTCAACATTGTTTCAAGGTCCCGTGCCCTCTGAGTAGGGGGTATGCTTGGGTTATGCTACTTTAAATAACAAAGTCGATGTTTAGGAGGTTGTAATGGTATAGGTAGTATACCGCCCAGGCCTGTGTACCCAGTCATTAGGAGACATCAAGAACGCCCACAACACATTCTAGGCCCCAGAGCCTGTATATATTAGACATTAAAATCACATAGACGGTTTGTGCAAGAATGTACTGTTTGAATATGGTATGTTTATCTGGCAGATCTATTTTACACTTCACTATAATCATCAAAAACGAATGTACATTGAAGTGAGGAGGAATACACATGCATAACATCTGAAATACACATTCTATCTTATGTATTTCTGATAACATGTACATTTACATGTACGACTGTTGTTTTCTCATATGTGTAAAGATTACAAACTTGGACAAGCTGAATTTGAAATGTATTGATAAATGAGTGCAGGAGTAAATGAATGAATGTATGGTTGAATGAATGAATGAATGAATATTCTTAGAAAGGCCGACCAAATAAGCAAAAAAAAAAAAAAAGAATAAATGAATGAATGAATGAATGAATGAATGAATGAATGAATGAATGAATGAATAATAGCATAATTGAACAAATAGATAATTGAATGAACGAAACAATGAATGGACTATTAAATGAATGAATTAATGAATGAATGAATGAATGAATGAATGAATACAATAAAAGTATGAATCAACAAATGAATGAAATATTATACATTTTCTTGCACAAATGTGTTATATTTTAACATCGGAACTACTTGAATAATGTACATAGATTTTCTAGTGAAACCAGATACATAACAGATGTGTTCCGACCAAACTAAGTACTTGAACATAAGAAGTTTTGGGCTGCTTGCTAAATAATGCGATGTTTTTCCCCACACTTACTTAGAAGTGTATTAAAATTTGCATTTGACACATTATCCCAGAAAGAGGATAACTTGACCCAATGTTGATTTATTGTTGGCCCGCCGTCTGCGACGGCAGGCCAACATTAAATCAACATTGGGTCAACGTATCATGCTTACTAGGAGTAGTGTAGTACTCAGCATTAAATACTTTATAGTCAGAGTGATAATGATTTATTTTCATTACCAAATGGACTACTTTCTCTGACGTGAGGTTGGAGGGGGGGGGGGGGGTGGAATGACATGGGTGGCCGAGCTGAGCGCCATCTACGTGTACTGAACGACATTAACATATAGGTTCATCGAGGGACAAAGTCATAAAATCCCTGCGTGAGGAGGGGAGTTAGTGCAAGTCAACAGGTCTCAAAGAATGTGCTCACATTTTAAAGCTATTTTTAAACCTATTAGTATTTGGAGGCCCAATGGTTTAACCCTTTAACCGCCGATGCCGTATATAGTCGGGTTTTTATTTTTTATTAGAACATTAAGTATCACATTTTAAATATGTTAAAGATAAAATGTGACATCAACCAGCAAGATTTGAAAAGAGTTGACCTCCATTTTATCAAATATGAATAATTTTCACTCACTTGAAGTTGTGGATCGCGTCAGCGAGACACAACTTCAAGTGGGTAATAATTAAAATTAAATAATTAAGTGGTTAAAGGGTTAACCCTTACCAAGCTGCGATATTCTGGTATCAACCATAGAGATCAAGGGTGTTTTTCTCAATTTGAAATCATCATAAATGTCTTAGTTAGCTCTTTCTGATTCATTTGAATACCTGTGTTATGGGTCTACGACAATATAATTTTCAAACTCTTTCAGTGCGAGGATCGACTTTTGACGTCACAATCTGATGTCTGTAGACGTCAGATTTTGACATAAAGTTGATATATCGTTAATAATCGGTTAATACTTCAATATTTCTCAAACAGTATAACTTCAAGATATTAAATAATCCTACTGTAATGTTATATATGTGACAAAGCACATTTGCTTTAGTTACGAACTTAACCCCAGTTAAATGTATTGCCCATAGATTTTATTGTTGAAAGTTATTGCATATGCTGTACTTGTATGTCAGATGTGTTGACATTTACTTGTCAGTTTATTAGAAGTATACTAGCAGATTTCTGAAAAGCCAATACAAGTTAAAGATAGGAATTAGACAATAAGATGTAATGGGGAAAACGTCTGACATAAAAAATGGTCCTCTTCAAGCCTTCAATGTAATTACTAAATTACTAAATTACTAAACTAAGCATAACTTAGATATATAAATCAAAGAAGATTTCGTAGCTACGCTACTGTCTTCTTTAGCTTGGCTTTGATAAGAGACAACGAGGAAATCAACGAGGAAATCATTATATGGAAGCGTGTTATTAAAACGAATATCTATGTACGTATCGTACAGCCCGTCATGTGCAAAAACAGAAACCGTAAATTCTCAAAATTGTTCTAACTAAAACACTACTTGTTTGGATTTATGCTAAAATACTTTTCATTTATCCATTAATACGTGATACTTTAATACATGGTACACTGAAATATCGTAGGCTATCACTCGAAAATATACTTAGAATTAATTCCCTGAGCTATCTTCAATATTGTATTCTAGGCTTCATAATGCATAATGTGATTTTCCAGCAAACACAAAACATTTGTAAACCATTTGTACAACGTCGGCCCAACGTCTTCGACGTTGGTCCAACGTTGTACAAATGTAATACAAATGTTTTGCGTTTACTGGGTTATATTAAAGGCAACAAAGGTAATGATGTTTGTTTTCTGTAATGGTGAACAAATCCCTGACACTTACATATCGTCACCTTGGCATTAAAAGAGAGTATCTACCACTTTGCCAAGTATCAGATACAAGCCTTTTATGCAAAAGTGAATACCTAATTATTACAGTGTAATACAATATTTGACGTACACAGGCGCACACAATTCCAATGTTAGAGTGTACATGTATCAATACATTTATTTATATTATTAATTGTACAGTTGCTTCAAACTCTACATTTGCCATAGAGAGGCACTGATATTATATCAAAGGAAAGCTTACAGTTGCTATATAATAATATATAACAAATCTTTGAACTGAATTAGAATACATTAAGCTATAACTCACTTTTCATAAATTGTGGTAAAAATATAAATAGGTAGCAATAATACATATTTATACATATTTGGTGACCAATTACATGGTCTTCTTAGAGCTGTTCTGTTGAATACACGTAAACTGTAACTGTGAAAGTAAAATTATCAATCAAACACCAAATTGTATTTTTTTGGGGGGAAGGGGTAATTAGTTGGGTTGCTAATTCAACAATGCAATATAACTTCAGATTACCCACATGGTGGATTTATATTTTTTCAACAAATTAGTCACGAAACATGATTTTTTAGCAAATATGGTACATTCAACCAATGTTGTGTTAATGTTCGGACAGCTTCACAGACACTCGCCCATAACTAACCCAACATTTGTTGAATGTGCCATATTTTCTGCATGGGATACTGTCATGGTTGTGTTTTTAGGAATGTAAGATTTGTTCTGAAAAAGCTATTATGTCTAATAAACCAACAGCCACATCAAGATCAGCCTCAATGTAACGTAGTATAAAGCAGAGGTACAGTTCCTGAGGTTGTGCTTCATAAGTCATACCATGGGGAATTCAACACCATCAACACGATGAAGTATTTCTGCATTTTACTCCCATGAGCAGTGTGTACAGAAGTGAGGTGATCTACATTATAATCATAAGCCCTTTATACGCCAATAGCGACAATAGACGGTTTTTAAATCTTATTTATTAGCAGGATAGCTCGCGGTTTTAGGAAGAATGAGGTAATTGTTTAAACACCAAGATTTGTAAAATAATGTTTGGTTTCAGATTCAATAAATATGTGCAATTTTCACCCAGTTGAAGTTGTGAGTCGTTGCAGCGTACCTGCTTAAGTTTCAAGTAATAGTTTACGGTTGAATACAATAATTGCTGTGGATACGAAAACTGAGGCAGACTTTTACGTATGTTGAAATAGTCTGTGACAGTGAGTAAGAGAGAGTACGGCAGCCTTTTATGACTATATATTGACCATTACTTTACAACAGTAATACTGGTCAAAATTGAGAAGCAGTAACAGCTTGCTATACAGCAAGCAAGTCATTATTGCCTTTTAATTTTGCAAAGTAGATAATCATAAAATAAAACAGACACAATAATCAACATTGCAAACATCATTGAGATATACGAAATAATACAAACAAACACTTATAACTTCAAATGTCTACGCTTTATCAAAATTAATATCATCAACAGGTATCAGGAAAATAACAGTCAAAGAGATCCGATGCTGAGAGTACCACAAAACAGCCCCTCACTCAAAATTGGTTCAATGCTGGCCCTGCGTCTACGACGCTGGCCTGTATGTGACGTCATGTGACGTATTATGCCTGTATGTGACGTCATTGTAGTTTTATGCACACAGCAAGATTTGAGCGCAGCAGTGTTTTTCTATCTGGGTGCCATTTTTTAAATTCCCAATCTACTACGGCACTTTACTTTTAATCTGCACATTTGATAAATTTATTAAAATGACATTTTAACCTTGAAGCGTTAAGTTATTGATTTTAAATTTTTACTCACTTGAAGTCGTTTCTCGCTACCGAGAGCCACAACTTCAAGTGGATTAAAATTAATAAAGACAGTTTCACAAGCAAAAAACTAGCATTGAGGTTTTATTTAACACGGCACACCAGAGCTTGAAATACATTGCTGCAAAGTATATTACTATGTGTAAAGCGTCCAACGATTGACAAATTGACCAAATGTTGCTTTAATATTTGCCCATCGTCAACGACGCTGGCCAAATATTAAATTAACATTAGGCCAACGTCACCCTAGTCAGCACGACACATTAAACCAATGTGTGTTTAATGTTGGTCCGACGTCTGCAAATCAACATAGGTTTAATGCATCGTGTTTGCCGACTCAACAAACACGAGACATTGACCAAATGTTGGCCTAACGTTGGGCCACTGTCTGCGACGCTGGCCTAACATTAGGCCAGCCCCGGGTCAAAGCCTCGTGTTTTCTGGGGAGTTATGACATCATTTCTACTCACACACCCTTGAAGTACTAGAGGTGTGTAAGTTTAGGGGGTTGGGTATAATCCACTTGACCTTGACCTGCGCCATAAGCGTTCATGGAGCATATCTGCCCCATAGAGTTTGTATTTAGGGGTTGATCCCCTCTCACGGGGGTCTGGAGGGGCAGTGTCATACCAGAGGGGTTCATACCTCCATAAGAAGTGTTCATGGACGACATAGATGGCTGGTGGTGAGGGTTGTGGGGATGCTGTATGTGCTGTCCGTTCTGGCTCGCCTCCAGCTGAGAGGCTTGGGGACCGTGGCCCATCCCTCCTAACCTACCAGGGGGTGTCTGCCGATGGGGTAATGTGGGTGGGGATTGCCCCATTGGCGGGGATTGCATAGTGTTCACACCCATCCCTGAGTTATGCTGCTGCTGCTGTTGCATCTGTTGCTGCTGCTGGATGGAGTCTGGAGCACCGTTCATCACTGATCCATGAGCTTGTCTATAAGCCACTGGCCCGTTCACAGACCCCAAACAGTTCGCCATGGACACATTATTCATCTGCTGCATGTTAACATTATGAGAATTAGCACCTTCGACTTTAAATGTTTGTTGTTCTTTACCCATAACTGACTTTTGCTGCTGTAAATGATGTTGTCTCTGTTGCTGTGGTGGTCGCTGTGGTTGCATATGTTGTTGCTGCTGTTGTTGCATGTCGTGGTGTTGCATGTCCCTGCAGTCGGGGGAGGCAGATGGCAGCATGCACACCGTGGAACCCTCCACCAAATCCGGCGTCTTCCCATCACACTCACTGTCACTGCACGAGTTACGTGACGTCATAGACACGTCACTTCCGTGGAGTCCCGGGGGGAGATCCATGCCGCCTTTGTCGGGGATTCCCTTCTGCTTCTGCTCCTTCTTGAACTTCATCCTCCTGTTCTGGAACCATATCTTGATCTGCCTTTCAGACAGGTTCAGCAGGGCGGCCATCTCGATCCTCCTTGGCCTGCACAGGTACCTGTTAAAGTGGAACTCTTTCTCCAGCTCCACCAGCTGGGCGCTGGTGTAGGCTGTGCGTGCTCGCTTGCTGGGCCCATTGGCGAGGTCCGTGGATCCGGCAACACTGGTGACCCCATTACCGGTGTAATCAGCTGCAACATAAATAACATCTATATATTAAACCTCTCATCACTTGCTTAAATTAGATTTATTCGCCGATCAAATCACTGTCATTGTGAATAAAATGTATTTTTAATCATTGGTACATTGGTATATTGTTTGGTACATTTTTTACAACATCATTCAAATTTCAATGATTACGTACCTAAAACATGCGATTTTAAAAATCATACAAAAACAAAAGTAAAAAAGTTTTTCAAAAATTATTCCCGTTTATGAAACAGCAAGGGTACAGCTATTAAATCGATTAAAAAATTAATTAAAAATGTTGATCTCATTGCCCTTTCAGAGTGTGACTGGTCACAAAGGTCCAGATGTTGACGCAACGTTGTCTTAATGTTAGACCGCCGTCTTAGACGTCGGCCCAACATTAAAACAACATTTGGTCACACTTCTCAAACACAGATAATTTTTTTAATTTTTATTCACACAGAGTTGTGATTTTCTGGCGCAACAACCAACACAATGTGTATAAAAATGTCCTGAATTTATGAAACTTGCAAGGAAAGTGAAATCTGATTCTATTTTCCTTGGTCAGAGACTGCAAACATCCGCCTAAATTAATAAGCGTAATCTGAGTCCTGTATACGGATAGTAATCCGGATCAGCCTCAGTCCGAAACACACCTCTGATAAAAGTGTCATTGAAATCCGTTCATTAGTTTTTATGTAATCCGACGGACAAACAGACAGACCAACCAACAAGTACTCAAAAGTATAATTATGTGGTGTTAGCAAGGTTGGTGGCCGCTAAGAGGTGTTACATTGCAATATGAATAAATGCATAAGGCCCTGTTGATTTCCAACCAAGAAAAATGTAATCTGATTCTATTTCCCTCTGTCTAACTTAGGAAGTCTACTTTCGTTGAATAACATAAGTGTTGACAGCGAAAAGTCGGGGATAATACGTGGTATTAAAAAACACATGTATATAGTTTTCAAATTAAACAAAATGAATTAAGGGTTTGCTATTTTCAACGTCAAGCTCGACACAATAAAGCCAATACATGGTGTTGGTTTAATATTGGCTCACTGCCGGCGGGCCAACAATAAGCCAATATTGATTACATCTGATGCTGTTGTGACGTAGAGTCTGTGTCATGGGCCCAACAAAAACGAGACATTGATCCAATATTGGTTGAATGTTAAACCGCCGTCTGCAACGCTGGCCCAGCATCCAACCAACATTGGGTCAGTGTTGGGTTTGACGGGGAGGTGTCACAATATGAATAAATGCATCTGGTTATCTGGTTATGCAACAAGTCATATAGATGCATCTTTCCTTTTGAGTGAAGGTGTCATGACCAATATACGCTGCAGTGCAAAGCCAGAAAGCAGTATCTGCTTATTTTACAATCAAGCAGATACTGCCTTTAGGCTTTGCAAACCAGAACGACTGGCTTCATGGCATGCATCATAGGAAAGACACCACCCCTTCCCTGTGACGTCACCAGCCGGACCGTACCCACCAAGCCAACACGAGACGCCGGGGCGATGCTGAATAAATCCTTGGCTGAATTAATGCTGGGCTAGAGTTGCAGACGGTGGCCCAACATCAAACCAGAATTGTGTTAGTGCGACTTGATTTAGTTTGGCACCAAGCGAAAATGCAATCGACCCAGCAAGCTACATTGGGCCAATGTGGTTTTAATGTGGAAAGCTTTTTGCCAACGACTGACCAAACGTGGGCCCTGGTGCAGTGGTTGAAGCAGCCTGCTTGGAAAGTCGGAGATCGCGGGTTCGAACACCGCTCTGTCATTCAAGTTTAAAAGTAACAAAATGTTTCTTCCCCACTCACTTGTAAAGATTGAATATTGTGGAGAGCCTCCGTGACCGAGAGGTAGTGTGCTCGGCCTCAGACCGCAAGGGCTCAAATTTCGAGTTATGTGTCTGGAAGGCAGTGTCATCTCATTCATCTCACTATCCCCAGGAAGTTCTTCTGACCAAGTTTAGCCTACATATGCACACATAGGCCTATAGCCTAAAACCCCATTCATTTCATTTCTGACCATGCTCTTGAAGCTAATTGGGTTCATCAGCTGTGGTTTGGTGATTTGGACAAGACCGTCTCAACATTCATACGTGCTTCGCACTGAACGAATGGTCAAGACAAGATGCTGGATCAGTGTTGGTTTAACATAGTCCCACCGTTAGCGACGCTGGCACGACGTTAGATCAGCATTGGGTAATATTCATACTGACTCCCTACTGAACAAGAGCCAGACCACAAGAGAGCAATAATCGTAGGCCATGTGTCGGCATCCCTGCAGACACTTTAGGATCGAAAGCCATAAAATCAGACATTCTGACGTCTACAGTCTGTCTTACGACAGACTGTAGACGTCAGAATGTCAGATATATCATAATTTCCCGTGTTTGTAGATACTGTTTTGAGATGTTGCTAACAGGGATGTGAGCTCTGACGATATTGAATAAGCCACATACATAATGTTCAGACCACACACATTGTTCACCGTGCAAGATGTCAAGGAATTTTACCTCCCCCCCTCCCTCGGGGGGGGGGGGCGGCTTCTAAGAAAAGACCCCATAAAATTTGTCCCCGGTCCCAGTACCCACTTGACCTATCAACTTTGTGAAACGTACTCCAGGGTTATTCCCAACTCCCATTGAGAGAACTGGTGCATCAAACAGAGGAATTTATAGAGAAATATTCCCTGATCACACCAATAAAATAAAAGGCCTATTACTCCAGGCCCCATTGAGTAAGACGTTTGTAGAAATTATCTACACACAGTGAATGGTATCATCTCTCTCACATAATGCTACATCAAATCAGACACGATACGTTGAGTCAATGTTGGTTTAACATTGGTCCACCGTCTACGACGCTGAACCAGCATTAAACCAACATTAATTCAACGTCCTGTGTCTGCTGGGATGGTTAATGTATTTTATCAATGGCTACTATCAAAGCATGTAGATAATACATCTACTATTCCATGATCAGAGCAAGGAGAATTTCAAGAGCGAAGGGCTTTTTCAAGCAGGACAAGAATGAGTCTAATAATAATTATTATGAATTGATGCAGAATGCATGCAGATAAAAATAAAGTAGAGAATTAGTAGTTATTTGTTAACAATTATTTATTATTTTTGCAGCATTTTCTGTATGTTTTTCAAGTGTCCAGTAAAATGGAAACTATATTTTTTTGGAAGTTAGAATAGAAGAGGCTTAAATTAGGAAGCACATACAATTATTATTGTGTATTATTGTTGGTAATTTAATTTTTATTTCAGCTCCGTCTCAGAATGTTTGTTTACAGTTAGGAAAATATTCCTACTGCCAACATCATTTTGAGACCTATGCCTTATAACAAAGAAGTTTTTAACATCCTTGCTTATAGTAAGGCGTGAACGGTAAATCTCATTCCTGTACCAAACGTTCTTCTTGCTGTACCTGAGACTTAGGTCAAGGAAGTCCAAAATATTTACACACCTGTCCTCTAAATCTAGCCGATCCCTGGCCGCTATTAGATACACCTTATCCCAGAAGACACGCCATGATAAGCATACTACGACGATGGCCCAGCATTAGAACAACATATATTTAACATATCGTATCTGCTGTACATCATCCTCAGCAGGTTAAACTTCACACCCACGGCTATCAATTACACATTCTTGATCAGTCTCTCTCCACTATAATAACTGGGTGGACGCATAGTAAACTCAAGGAATATAGAAAAATTTGCCATATTCTTTGGTAAAATTAATATCCCGTTTCGCCAGATACTAAGGGCGTGTTTGCTGGGTGATATAGCTTAGCCCTTTAACCGCCGGTGCTGCATATATTCGGGTTTTTATTTTTTTTATTAGCACTTTAAGTACCACATTTTAAAAATGTTAAAGAGAAAATGTGACATAAACCAGCAAGATTTGAAAAGAGTTGACCTATATCTTGTCAAATCTGAATAATTTTCACTCACTTGAAGTTTTGGATCGCGTCAGCGCGACACAAATTCAAGTGGGTGAAAATACAAATTGAATAATTTGGCGGTTGAAAGGTTAAATGTAATTAAGAGCATCTTAATTTTCCAAATGGAAATGAGACAAAGCTAAGATACTCACAATTTAACATTCTTAGTGGGATGTGCCCTGGATATACTTTTCCAGATAGACAAAAAATAAACAAAACACTTACCTGTTGACTGTAGTATCTGTTGTTGTTGCGGCTGTTGTTGCTGTTGTTGTTGTTGTTGTTGTCTCTGCTGCTTGCGTTGTTCTGACTGCTGACTTTTGGACTTTGTTGTGTTATTGCGGGATTCCCTCATCCAGGGATAGATCTCAGTTGGTGGCTTAACATCAGATTGCACAGGAGGCATGGCCCCCACCACGGCGGGCATTACCCCGTACCCTCCCCCGGGGTCTACACCCTGTAAACAGGGGTTATATACCCCAGACTGGGGGTGCTGTGCCATGTTGTAGTCCTGGGGGCTGAGGCCATCTCCCACGTTACCCTGGATAAGGCAGGAGGAGGAGTAGGCGTCCACGGGCGGTGTGGGGGCCATGTTGTACCCGTACTGGCCGTCATACGCCCCGTATCCATTACTGATCCCGGGGTAGTACCCCTGGTACGCCTGCTGGTCATAGTACCCCGTCTTCTGTAAATCCCGCTGGTGACTGCCATAGCTGACCTCATTTTGACAAGTACCTGACATCATGCACTATCATCCCTTCTCTGATGACCACGGGATGTCCACTGACTCACCAAAGGCGAGTAACTCACTCGTGACAGGCGAGTATCCAGGGCAAGCTGAGTATCGGCGAGCAGCCACGACCGAGCAATCTGCAAACAAACAAACACAACTGGTTACATTTCAAGCTGAGAGAGAAATGTCGATTTCATCACCCCCACCCCGCATGTCAAATAGACTTGTATATTTCACAGGCCCGCAGCATAAATTATGTGCCAGTCCATAACAAAGTGTAAATTTCAGCTCTGTTCTGCAAAGCCAAAAGGCAGTAACTGATCACTTGCAAAGTGGGCAGTTACTGCCTTTTGGCTTTGCACGGCAGCTCTCGCCTTGGTCGATTGACCATTTTAAGACAGTGGCACAACGTTGGCCAGCATTCAACGACGTTTGTCTAGCGTTGTGCCACCTGTTGCAAAGCTTTCGTTTTTAAAACATACATTTGTCATGCACATTCCCATAACTTGCACTGCGCGCGATGGCAGCGATCCAATTCCACGCCTGCTATTGTCTTCAAGGAATATTTAATAAAGTATGACAAAAGAGGGCTACACATGTTGACAGACAAAGAGATAGCTTTACGTGGCTGGAAACAGTTCTGCTCTGCGAAGCCAAAAGGCTGTATCCGCTTACTTATAAAGTAAGCAGATACTGCCCTTTGGCTGTACAAGTTCATAAATAATGTACATTGGGTATGTTGTATCAATACCATTTGCGTAAGCATAACAAGCATATAAATATAATGCTTATTAATGCTGACAAATTGCAATCGGCTGATAAGAAATAGTGTTGCATAAAAAGAGAAATGAATGAAACTGATAATAAAGGGACTACTGTGCGATCATCTGCGTGAGGAATAGTACTTTATATAATTTGGATCATAATAAAACTATTAAATTAAATTGACCGACCGACCGACCGACCGACCGACCGACCGACCGACCGACCGACCGACCGACCGACCGACCGACCGACCGACCGACCGACCGACCGACCGACCGACCGACCGACCGACCGACCGACCGACCGACCGACCGACCGACCGACCGACCGACCGACCGACCGACCGACCGACCGACCGACCGACCGACCGACCGACCGACCGACCGACCGACCGACCGACCGACCGACCGACCGACCGACCGACCGACCGACCGACCGACCGACCGACCGACCGACCGACCGACCAAAAGAACGAGCAAGCTAATGAACAAACGAGTAAAACAAAGTCGAGTGAATTGCGAATGAAGACGTTAGGACACTCGCGGTCTGAAACCACGCACGCTATTCTCAGCTACTGAAGCTTCTATTCAGATTTTTCCGTCTGAAGTCGGTCCAAGCTTACTTTTAGCGAACCTCTCCCATCTCTTTTAGTACGCAGCACCCTTTTTACAAGACGTACCAGTGTCGTACCCCAGTCTGCGAGTGGTGACTAATGACATCTATAGCCGATGAGAGGCAGCGGAAATACCGGTGTCGAGCGTATAACCCGGGGTCAATTACTGAAGAGATGCGTTCAGTTCTGACCCAGCCCCCCCCCCCCCCCCCCCCGAGACCGGCTCATCACAGCGACAGAAAACGTCTTGGGTCTGACTTCAGCGGAAACGTTGTCATCACCCGTGGTGACAGACAGCAAAGTCACGAGAGGCTCGCTCAATGTTGTTTAAATCTTGGGCCAGCGTCGTAGACGTGGACCCAACATTAAAACAACATTGGCTCAATTATAAGCTATGGGAACTCGGCCAGTACGACACGTGGGGCTAAAGTATATATAATCCATTATGAGCACTATTTGGGAAAACGTTGGCACAAAGTCGGGCCACAAAGTACGTTACACCAGTGGTCAGGGTAAGTACATTTAAATAAATCAATATTTAATTAAATCAACTCGAGAAATGTTTTTGCAGTACTTGGCGCTCCAATATGAACATTTAGAGTTTGTACCTAAATCACACTAAATGACATTGATATTGGAATGCTGTTTCAACGTTTCATATGCTGGCACTGCGTTTTATAAAGGTGGAAAATATTCTGTTTTTAACGAGCCACGTTGTGTACACCATGTAACAGATGCTGTTCTTATTCCGGGCTAACGTCGTAGACGCCGTGCCAACATTAAAACAACGCTGGGTGAATAGATCACGTGTGTTGGCCATGTGACCGTGACGTACTTGGTGACTGCCACAGTGGTCATAAAGCTATCTTTTATACAAATTCCTTCCCCAAAAAGTTTTATTGAGAGGAATGGTGCGACCATATATGTCCCAATGTATATCATACGTGGGATGCTTTACTTTCTAACCCCCAGTACCCTGATCTCCACCACAGTAAAGTTTAATAAATCCTATTCAACCAGTTTTTAGCAATAAAAAATGTCGTAACTTTATCACACTGATGATTTGATGTTGGCCGATTGTCAACGACGCTGGGCCAACATTCATTGAATATTGGGTTGACGTCTTGGGTTTGTAGGAGCCCAGCCGCTGCCCTGGTTTGATTTATGCCGTAAACACTATCTGGTATGTACGTAGCAAACACGATACATTGCCCCAATGCTGGCTTAATGTTAGGCCACCATCTGCGACGCTCGCCCAACATTGGGTCCAAGCATCGTGTTTGCTGGGTGACGTCGTCCAACCAAATCGTCCGCAGTTGACCTCGGTACGCGAAGTGTACTGATGTAGGGCGAGTGATTCGAGTGCAGCTTTAAAATGCAAACTGAAATCAAACTCCTATAAAACCACGTCGAGCGCAAACTTGTGGATCTTCCTCAAGATATTCCTTTAGCGCTGGGCCTGTATTGGCGTACATAACAAGTTACGATATATCGTAAGGGGGCCACCATTCAATAACCAGAGGGGGCTGGAGTCTTTGTCGAGGGCAAATTATTTATTTCAACCCGACTCGGCGGCACGCTGAAAATTTTACATTTTATTACATGTTTATGATGAACAGTTCTTGAAGTAAATTATTTATACCACGTAAAGTCCGCCCGAAATTATTTATTTAAAAAAAACTCTAGCCCCCCCCCCCCTCCCCTTGGCAATCGAATCGTGGCCCCCTAACGTGTATGAGTAGCTTGTACGAGAATACCGACCAGGGCAGGTTAGCATAACATGAGAACAAAACATTATAGTTATTTAAAATACTATTTGAAAAAATTGCTAAAAATTGATACATAATTTTAGTCGTATTTATCAGAATAAAACTAATAATCCGGCATAATAGTACACAAAAATTACAGATGGCAATAGAATATATAGAGGGTTCTGTAACGGTTGATCTACAGTTTTAGTTCATTTCACTTGCTGGCCCGGCATTATTTAAACCCGCATTGATATCGAGTTTCCTAGGATGCATTCCATTGACATCAACATTTCTAATATGTTAGTTTACAGCCGGGTAAATTATGGCGCTAAACCATTTCGAAAACAAATCTAATTCGATAAACATTGGTGAATTATAATTAATGTGATATTCCACCAATTTTGTAGGGTTTTTTGGTAAAATACTCGTTTATATTTTGTTTTTTTCCTGATAGTCACATTTCTTGAGGGTGTGGTACAAATATTGCCCACCAATGCTGGGACCACGAGCTGTTGACCCAAAGTTGTTTTAATGTTGGGCCACCGTCTGCGATGCTGACCCAACAATAAACCAACATTGGGTCAAAGCCTCTCGCGTTTGCTGGACAGATCCAGCGGTTGACATTCCAGGCTGGACCGGTCACGCAGCTCTGATGGAAAAAGGAACAAGACGAAATTGATTCCCGGGAAATGCCCATTTCCTGGTGGTCCTGTAAAGCAAGGTCAAGAAAGGACCGGTGAGGATACAAAGCAAGTGTTCACAGGAAATGGAGAAAGAAAATCAAAATAAACAAACCCCAGAAGCATTGCCATCTCGTTTGCAGAAAACAGCCATTCATTTGGGTCGTTTCTCCATTATAAATCATTTTTTGTCAGAGGTCTATTTCCAGACTACTAGTCTCTAACTGAGAGATATTCACAACGTTTGACGACGATGTTTCCTCTTCTATGAGGTATGTAGCTCCAATTGTTATTCCTTAACATTTGTGCGGGGAACTACTATAGACGTCAGGTTATGACGTATATAGACGTCAGATTCTGAGGTCTAAAGTCCATCCCTGCACTGAATGAACTAGAAATGTACAATAGTCATAGACCCACAACATAGGAATTTAAATTAAGCGGAAAGAGCTAACTAAGACAATTATGGTGGATTAAAATTAAATAAACCCTTTGCACTTCATGGTTTTTACAGAAATATGTCAGCGTTGTAAGGGTTAAAAACTCACTAATGATTCAACCCTTGAAGCGCTGATTTTTTTTTAAATCATGGAAAGCAAAGGTTTTTTTTCAATTTGAAACCATCATAAATGTCTTGGTTAGTTTTTTTCCGATTCATTTGAATACCTATGTTATGGGTCTACTACCATTAGAAATAGTTTTACTCTCACAGTGCGGGGATCGACTTGAGTCGTCATCCCCAAGCTGTAATATAATTATAATGATTGTTCTGCTATGAGTCTATGGAAGTTGTGCAGAATTTATTGATGCATTGATTGATTCTACAGTGAACACAGAACGTTTACCCTGTGTTGGTTCAACGCTGGATTTAGAATTGATTACGTGTCACCTATTCATTAATCGGGAGATGCATTTGATTCATCATAACACGATCAAAATCAGCAGATGGAACAGTGAATGAATACATGGGGATTTAGGCAATTATTATCCAGATGAAATGGGCCCCGAGAACATATATGAGGATGGTGCGACGTAGCGGTGTGTAGGTCTATGTCAACGCAATGGTATGCCAATGGTCCCAATGATGCCGATGATCAGGCCATTGGATGACGGGTCCACTGACTTCAATATGTGGTTTCCTGATCCGGAAAATTATATGAATAAATTTGAATCAATGGTGGACATATCGGTGTCCAAATTGAAACGAGTGATTTGACGAGAATAGCTAGGGTTTTTTGTTTTGCTTTTAAAGGATGGCTTTTAAACAAGTCCTTTTGATTTTGAGGCACAATGTGGTTTAATGAAACACGTACTGTCTTTCTCCATAAAATAATGGACAATAATTATCAGAGTACGGTATCGCAAGGGCAAACAACAGTAACTGCTTACTTGAAAACTAAGCACTTATACTGTGATGGTCAGTTCGGGTGGTCAGTTTGAGTGAGCTCGGTGTGTACAGGGTGTGTGGTCAGTTTTTCCAGTCCCTCCCGAGGATGCTGATTTAGACAGTGTGGCACATCAACTACTAGAGCTACTGGATCATAAACTGACATGGATCAGCTCTTTCCTTCCTTCAGGATCTGCTGGAATCCCCCAAGGAAACGTCTTCATCAGCGACTCTCGCGGTCTCATGGACTCAACCAATAAGCTGGTTTGCATTTTGATAGCTCAATAATGAGCCCAATTAATCAAACAAACGAATTTAGATTAAATTATCATATAAATCCAGTGGATCAAATACTGGATTTCATTATTTAATTTGCAAGAAATCTGCGATGAAGCACCACAACATACCGCATAAACGTGCATGCTCTGAAGATGCTCGAAAACAGGTGCATGCACTTACATTCGGACACAAAATATATTTCAAGTAAAACGACATGGGGTATTCTATTTCAGCAGATACATTAATAATATGGTATGTTAATCGCTGCAATCAAGGGAAATAGAATCAGTTGGTTCTCCTTGCTGCAATGAACCCAGCATCTACTCAATGTTGAGCCAACATCAAAGACATTGGCTCAACATTGACTAGATGTTGGGTAGGAGTTCACATTCTCCGCTGCCACCCACGCACATTTCCTTTTCTCTCTCAACTTCCATTCACTTCTTAAAACTTGGTTTCACCATGGAGATAGTACTGACCAACCACTCGGTGGTCAAGCGACCGGTCCCCTCGTGGCCTCGGACGCCCGTGGTCAGTGAGTTCCATTTGCTAAATTAGCTCGAGCAATTAAGCTTCAGTATTTGTGTCCTCGATGCCCCGGTTTCCCCCAACCCCTTCCCTAGCCCATCTCCTACCTACTCATTTTCCAACGTCAAGGTCACATTACTACTGTGCAAGGCCAAACGATGGTAACTGCTTACTTTTCAAGTCAACAGTTATTGTTGTTTGGCTTAGCATCGTGTTTGCTCGATAGATGCACTGCTTCTCTCGTACTTCAACTGTTTTGTTAAATAATTAATGTATATATATATATATTTTCGGATATTCCACCACCTCCTCATTAGCGCCTAGGCATTTATGCAACGCATGCCATTATTTGAATGAAAATGATTAATAAAAACTGGTATAATGCTTGACATTAAGGGGTTCTGAGATATAATATGCGATATTATATTTATTGGTATATCGATAATCAGGGTTTTCTTTGTGATACAAAGATTCCATTTCTAAATGTGTAATACATTGGGGAACCTATATTTATAATTTTATATTTGCTTCCCCATTCACCCGCGTTTTTATATTGCTGTGTAAAGCCAAATGACGGTAACTATATAGCAACTTTTAAGGCAAAATGAGTCGAGTGGAGCACAAGTGTAAGTCTCACTTTCAGAGACACAACATCGTCAGGACCGCCAGCCTTGCTGTCTGTTATATGTTCCTGTTTTTGTATTATGTTTTGGACATTAAAACAACATTTGTTAATTTTTTTCATGTTTGCTGGATAACTATTGCACGTCTAGCCCAGCAAAAACGATATATTTAGCCGATGCTGGTTTGATGTTGGCCCACTGTCTGCGATGCTGGCCCAACATCAAACCAGCATCAGCTCAATGTATCGAGTTTGCTGGGACGTCTTTGCGTTATGTTTTGCGCTGTCATCATTGTCGGTGAATGCCCCGCACCCCATCACTAGGCCACACACGCGCCTTATACGCGGGGTGGGCTATATATCATACCAGAGAGGAGGGTGGAACACGGGATTTTACGAGGCGTTATTAATGCCATAAGTCCACGCGAGCGATGATGAGCCGATTTAGCGGATGAACACTACGGCGCAGTCGTAAACCCAGAAGTCGTGCAAAACACAAACGCGGCAACTGCTCGCTTGAAAAGCGAGCAGTTGCCGCGTTTGAATTTGCGTGCCATTCAGAGCCGTATTATCGAGTGATCGGTGTTGGTTGGCGGGCGGCCAATCGACCCTGTCTCCACACTGTGCAAACAACAATAAAATATCACTACCCGCGCCTCCGCCGATTTATAATCCTGCACGAGCGATGTTTCACCAATAGAGCGAGTGCCGGCGCGGAAATTATATCTTGCCTTGCAATCCTACTGCCGACTGCATTAACCATCCGAGTACAAGAGACAGATTACCCCCACTATACATGTAAAACCCCAAGGCCATATTTTCAGGTATCGCGGCTTATTTGCAGAAGCGCGTATAATCTTCATCCACTTCAGTCTGCGAATCGCTAGCGCGATTCGCAGACTGAAGTGGATGAAAATGAGCAATATTCCGGGGCTACATTGCTGTTTGCTCAGAACCGTCACACAGCCCTGACAATTATCACATTAAATATTTATTTTCACTTCCGACGCCGAGACGAGATTGACCAAACAAGTCGATGTGGGACAATGCAAGCCATTATATTTCGAGTCCACAAACTCTGCTGATACAATAATAATTAACGGATGCATTAACAACCTGTCACATGATCATCATAAGTAGGCCTATATAAAGAAACGGCACTTCAACACGTATCATATATAAATATTTAAAAACACGAATCATATATAAATATCTAAAAGAACGAATCATATATAAATATTTAAAAACACGAATCATATATAAATAATAAAAATACATTTATATTCTCCTTAGTTATTATTTTTAATTTATTTTAAATTTTACAAATGGAAATGAGAAAACCCACCCATCATTTAGTTGCTATGAGGTAACGTGTAAGCATAGACGAATGTGCCAGCGGCTTGTTGAAATTATGTAATTTGAAATTAACAATATACACGATATCAGGCCTGTAATATTCTTAAAACCACCTTCCCACTTTTATCTGCATGAAGTTGTGCAAATAGGCAAAGCAAATATAATCGAGAATAATATATTACGTTATGATGATTGTTAACATCTTTTGTATAATAGTATATATATTTACCAGCAATTTAATAATATCGATACATAGGCCTAGTCTCTTTATTGGTTTAATTTGGTAATATACCTACATAAAATTAAATATCATTGTGATTAACACTAATTAATGTAATACTTTGCCAGCGAAATAGTCGGTGACTTTTAATCTTGGAGCACGTAATGTATCCAGGGGACGATAAACTGGACTAAGCATCTGGATGCAACACTTACACTAGTAGATATATCACATAGTGAAGAGAGTGATCTTAAAGTTGTGATGATAACAAAGTGATTTGTAATCACTATATACGAGATAAAGACATTAGAACAAGAGAGATTGATTAGAAGCGTCTCGTACCTTATCTAGTGGGAGTTGCCCTTGATAGTCCTGTGTGTGTTTAGTCTCTGTAACAACACGTCCGTCTGACGTGAAACTGACAGAACCTCAGGTGAAATTGACCAGTGAAATTGACATGGGTTTGCTAACAAGGCTGCGGGCCGCACGAAGGGGGATGCTAATTCACGCCCGGCCCCCGCTTCCCGACACCTAGCAGGGCGCGAGTTCGATAACCAGATCATTTGAATGCTGCCACTTTTACAACGTGAGGCCGCGGCGAGCCCCTGTCATAAACACGGGGCTAAAAAGGGGGCGGTCCGCCCGTGAAAAATGTACGTCATAAAAACGTCTCCGCGACCCTCTGCGGCATTGTGACCAGGTGCGAATTCCATTCGGCGTCGCGCCAGCGCCGGGCCAGCGTAGCAGACGCTGCCCCGGCGTTGGCGCGACGCCGGACGGAATTCGCACTGGAAGCCACCTTGAATCTGCGGCGTAGCGGACTGGGGTCGTAAAATGTACCCCCAGATCGCGGCCTGGCCCCCGGGGGTGCGAGGTACGGGGGTGACGCTGCGAGGCCTCGGGCCTGGCCGCGGGCGGGTTGTAAAATGCAGAGCAGTTCACTAAAAACACGGAAGACCGCCGGGGACCTGAGAATGGGCGGCGGTCCACGCCAGGTCCATGTGTGTGCCCGGGCGCCAGCCAACCCCAAAATCACACGGCGACTTCTCAATTCACATCCGTATTTGCCGCTTTTGACAAAGCCACCCCGCTGCGAGGAGGACCCGAGACGAGGCGAGAGATGATTTAGTTTTTTTACGACACCCCCCCCCCCCCCTGCGGGACAGTTTCCTCGTGAGCGAAAATAGAAGACTTTATACGAGTATCATCAGTGGAGGTGATGTTTTGAAGAAGTTGTGTTTTGCCCAGTTTTGACGGCCCAATGTTGGAACGACATTGGAAACATTGGCAATTCAACAAGCATCAATCAACTGAGTGACGAGTTCGCTTTAGTAATCTAATGTTACTATGCCTGGAATTTACATTGCAATTTTGAAATATACAGAAATCAGGACGTCGTCATAAAAGCATTCCAACAGAGGTTTACACCGCAGTTTCACTGCCATATTACAGGTGCCATATAAATAGATTGTCAAGACAATCAATTAGTGATGATTTCTTTTCTGTGCTTATTTCGTGACAATTATTATGGGATCATATTTATCTACAGGGGGATTTAACCTTTGTGCTGCTGGAGTCGTATATTAGATCAATAGATCAATAGAAATTTCACTAAATTTGCTAAAACAGTTTTCGAAGATCAATATTGGAGATTTTTTTTTCGATTTTTTCATAAATATAAATATTTCTCGTCATTTGAAGCTGGAAATCGCGTTGGCAATTCCAGCTGCGAATGAATAAAAAATAGAAACAAAGAATTTAGCAGCATACGGGCTAAACCCACCGGCATAATGACGTCGACAAAGTAGTCGTCCTCTTAAATATTAAAGGGCGCTTCTGACACTTCACAAAGTGGCAGATACACTCTTTCATATCCAAGGAGCCGTTATATCCTGTCCACAGGAGCACCTCCTCTGGACTGCACAGGATATATTCATACCAGAGTTTTATTTTATTTTATACTTCTATCGCTAAATCGGTATTTTTCATTCATTTAAAGCTGATATTTCATAACGCGATTCTCAGCTTTGAATGGAATAGTACAACTAATTTAAAAATGCGTTGATAAAAAATATAAACATGTAGCAATGTCATATACAATATTCTATATTCTATATCCTATATATATGCGCTTTTGCGTGACAAGGGTTTAATATTATATTCTGGTATATTTGCATGGGCTTCTGGCTTAACAATGTTTCAATGCTGGTCCAGCATCAACATTACTGACCCAGCATTGAAACAAATGTTTGCCAATGTTCACTCTGCAAACAGCAATAACTGCTTACTTTTCAAGTGAGCAGTTACTGCTATTTGCCTTTGCGAGGACAGTACTGCTTGCTTTGATAAGTCCACACGACAGATTTCAGGGAAGTTAACTTTCCCCAACGAGACGTTGACACAAATAGACATAACCCCTAAAGCGTAAGATAATGTTGTACCTCCACATTTAATATGCATGTATGCAAAATGTTTCAACGCGTTTTATTGATGAATACTAGGCCCCTACTTAAAATAAATACAACCTTTTGGTGGGTTTTAAATATCTGACTTTTTATAGTAACACATCTTTCAGTTGCAATATATTTCAGAAAAGGTTGCAGAGCTTTTTTTTTTAAATAGCATGCATTAGTCAAATGATCAAAAGTTAAATAGAATCTCAATGCATTCAACCCTTTTCTTACAGAGGTGCTCATTATGGCTTATGTGTAATATATAGTGTGGATGAATACCCGTGATTATATTTTTATTATAACCTACACAACATTTTGTCACTAAATTTATTCCAAATCACTTTTTTGTCACTTGTGTTCTTGTTTTATAAATGTAAATAATATGATTCAATATTTAACCCTTAGAACACTGAGCTATTCAATTTAAATTTTCATTCACTTGTAGCTGTGTCTCGCTACATAACTTCATAAACTTCAAGTGACTGGAAATGTATGTGGTTTTGATGTTTTGAAGAAGTTGTGTTTTGCCCAGTTTTGACGGCCCAATGTTGGAACGACATTGGAAACATTGGCAATTCAACAAGCATCAATCAACTGAGTGACGAGTTCGCTTTAGTAATCTAATGTTACTATGCCTGGAATTTACATTGCAATTTTGAAATATACAGAAATCAGGACGTCGTCATAAAAGCATTCCAACAGAGGTTTACACCGCAGTTTCACTGCCATATTACAGGTGCCATATAAATAGATTGTCAAGACAATCAATTAGTGATGATTTCTTTTCTGTGCTTATTTCGTGACAATTATTATGGGATCATATTTATCTACAGGGGGATTTAACCTTTGTGCTGCTGGAGTCGTATATTAGATCAATAGATCAATAGAAATTTCACTAAATTTGCTAAAACAGTTTTCGAAGATCAATATTGGAGATTTTTTTTTCGATTTTTTCATAAATATAAATATTTCTCGTCATTTGAAGCTGGAAATCGCGTTGGCAATTCCAGCTGCGAATGAATAAAAAATAGAAACAAAGAATTTAGCAGCATACGGGCTAAACCCACCGGCATAATGACGTCGACAAAGTAGTCGTCCTCTTAAATATTAAAGGGCGCTTCTGACACTTCACAAAGTGGCAGATACACTCTTTCATATCCAAGGAGCCGTTATATCCTGTCCACAGGAGCACCTCCTCTGGACTGCACAGGATATATTCATACCAGAGTTTTATTTTATTTTATACTTCTATCGCTAAATCGGTATTTTTTCATTCATTTAAAGCTGATATTTCATAACGCGATTCTCAGCTTTGAATGGAATAGTACAACTAATTTAAAAATGCGTTGATAAAAAATATAAACATGTAGCAATGTCATATACAATATTCTATATTCTATATCCTATATATATGCGCTTTTGCGTGACAAGGGTTTAATATTATATTCTGGTATATTTGCATGGGCTTCTGGCTTAACAATGTTTCAATGCTGGTCCAGCATCAACATTACTGACCCAGCATTGAAACAAATGTTTGCCAATGTTCACTCTGCAAACAGCAATAACTGCTTACTTTTCAAGTGAGCAGTTACTGCTATTTGCCTTTGCGAGGACAGTACTGCTTGCTTTGATAAGTCCACACGACAGATTTCCGGGAAGTTAACTTTCCCCAACGAGACGTTGACACAAATTGACATAACCCCTAAAGCGTAAAATAATGTTGTACAGACCACAGAGAGCAAATGAAATTTTTTTCAATTTGAAATCATCATAAATGTCTAATAGTTAGCAATAATTTCCGCTTCATTTAAATACTTGTAACTATATTATAAATATTTTATTTTTTCAGTGCAGGGATCGACTTCAGACGTCAGAATCTGAAGGATGGACGTCATAATATGTCGTCTAAAGTGGGTCCCCGCACTGAAAGGGTTAAATTGTTAGCCACCAGGCAACAAATTAGAAATATTTTACTATTTTAGTGCAGGGATCGACTTTAAACGTCAGCATCTGACGTCTAAAGAGTGCGAGGATCAACTTTAGACGTCAAAATCTGACGTCCATAAACGTCAAATTCAAAAATCGATCCCAAAAGGTTAGTGTTGGGCCAGCTACACCGAGACAAAATTGGTATGGCAGAGTACCCCACAGCACCTCAGAACACGGGAGATTGAGTTATAAGGTCAGAGGTTGCCAAGTGCCACTTAAATGGTACTCAGAGGGTCGAACACGACTCTGCTGCAGCCTGGCCCAGTGTTTACAATGGCACACGTTTAACTAGGGGTTTACACACTGAAAAAAAACACACGGAAAACGACACTTAACACTTTAAGTCCTGAAGACGCTATACGTGAAATTGTTACCTTCATCAAAATGTGAAGAGCGCAGTTTATTAGACAGATGTGCAATATGTTTAACCCTTACAGCGCGAGGGTCGACTTTAGACGTCCAAAGTCGATCACCGCTCTGTAAGAATTAAAATATTCATAAGGTATTCAAGTGAAGAGGATAGAGCTAACAAAGACCGTTATGATGACTTCAAATTAAAAAAAAACTTCAGTCTTCGACGTTGGTCGAACATGATACAAATGTTATACAAATGCTTTGTGTTTACTGGGGTATACATCTGATCTTGAATGGATAAAATATATTTTGTTTTTATTAACTTGTAGAAACACTGGGACAATTAATTCGTATTTCACACATGCTGTGTTTACCTGTAGTTACAGGTATCCTGGTATAAAGAAATGCAACCGTAGCATACAGAATGTGACAGTTTGATTCCCACAGGTACATACAATAAGGATATTCAATATATTTAAATATTAATGATGTAGGGTTTATATACATATACTTATGTTTTTTAATAAGTCAAATATTACAGTTTATTTATGAAGTTTTATCAGCTACGTCGCTAGATATACTAATTGTATTTAATAGTATAATCATACGTAATAATAATGTTAATTTCCGGGTTTGAATTAGGTATCAGTATTTTAGTACAATATCTACTTACCTTTATCATATCACATAATATATGCTATTTCACCTTCTAGTATTTGTTTTATGTCCTGAATTGCTCCAGCGCCCGGGGCCGGTGGGGATCAAAATCACAATTTTAATGCTGTAGCACTCACAGCGTTAAGTGTCTGTATACATATGTAAGTAGATAGGGCGAGGGGGGTTTCAAGTACATGCATATAGCTTCTTGACTACAATATCATGCTCATAGTCTACCTGTGTGCTTCAATCTCAACTGCTAACTCAAGTGGGAATATACTACAACTGAAGGTCTTGCTACACCTCGTATATGACAATGGATCTTCATTTGGAATGGCCAGCTTTCGTCTGAATGAAATACATTTTGAGTTTTTCGTGAGTTACACGGCTCACCACGTGAGGTAAGTATATAATCTGATTGATCTGTTTTCAAAGGGTTGTCGATATCATGGTTGTTTTTTTATTTTATCGCGCTCGTGAGACACCCATCACCCGTATAATGATAGCAATCGTTTACGTAAGGGTTCGATAGATTAAACGTTAACCCTTTAACCGCCGGTGCCGCATATATTCGGGTTTTCCGTTTTTATTAGCACATTAAGTACCACAAATATGTTAAAGATGAAATATGACATCAACCAGCAAGATTTGAAAAGAGTTGATCGCCATTTTGTCAAATCTTAATAATTTGTACTCACTTGAAGTTGTGGATCGCGTCAGCGAGACACAACTTCAAGTGAGTGAAAATTTAAATTGAATAACTTGGCGGTTAAAACGTTTAAGCCCCAAGCGTTAATTAAATTTAATTTGAAATCATCATAAATGTCTTAGGTAACTCTATCCGCTTCATTTGAATACGTATATCATGGGTCTACAGCCATTATAAATAGTATAATTCTTACAGTGCGGGGATCGATTTTAGACGTCAGAATTTGACGTCCAGAGACGTCAGATTCTGACGTCTAATGTCGACCCCGCGCTCTAATGGATACGCAGACTACATATCTGTCTAATAAATAATAAATTTGACAGCCACGTTGTATTAATAGATATAGATCTAGTCATGTTGCGTATGATTTTTACCATTGAACAAGTTCATCTGTGAATTTGATCTCGGTTTACTTCTACAACCACCCATACCCTATCATTAGATTTCATTCAATATTTCCTGTGTTTTTAGCTTCGGGCATGGTTTTATAACCATCATTGTATTTTATTTAGGTTGTATTTATTTGCTAAACACCCCTTAACCTCTAGAACACTGTTTTAAAGTAAAATATGCCTTCAATCTTGAAACATTGATATATGTATAGAGACTTGAATAAAAAAACCACATACATTTCCAGTCACTTGAAGTTTATGAAGTTATGTAGCGAGACACAGCTTCAAGTGAATGAAAATTTAAATTGAATAGCTCAGTGTTCTAAGGGTTAAATATTGAATCATATCATTTACATTTATAAAACAAGAACACAAGTGACAAAAAAGTGATTTGGAATAAATTTAGTGACAAAATGTTGTGTAGGTTATAATAAAAATATAATCACGGGTATTCATCCACACTATATATTACACATAAGCCATAATGAGCACCTCTGTAAGAAAAGAGTTGAATGCATTGAGATTCTATTTAACGTTTGATCATTTGACTAATGCATGCTATTTAAAAAAAAAAGCTCTGCAACCTTTTCTGAAATATATTGCAACTGAAAGATGTGTTACTATAAAAAGTCAGATATTTAAAACCCACCAAAAGGTTGTATTTATTTTAAGTAGGGGCCTAGTATTCATCAATAAAACGCGTTGAAACATTTTGCATACATGCATATTAAAAAATATTAGAACAATAATTTGGTGAATTCAGCAATTTATTACGAACCCACATAGCGAGGAGTTGTACTTTGATTGAATCAAAAATATAATTTATTTTTTAACTGTTATTATCTTGGCCATTATTTAGAAATTCAGTAGAAATGCGATCCAACCACTCAATTCTAGTTTAGTTTGTTTCCTATAATGATCAGCATGATGTCTAATGTATAAATAATTGTCAATATTGTTCTATTTTTTGTTGAGGTATTGTTACTTTATTTAAACTGATCTATAAGCCTATGTCGGGACTGGTTGTGCATTCAATTCATTAAATGTATTAATGTAAATACTACCATTAACAGTTGATAATTTAACATAATATATTCAGTAGTAATAATGAAAAGTGCAAGAGAAACCCTGGATAACACAGAAAAGCATTTTCTATTAATACGGATAAATCATTTTGATCGATTTCTAAGCGGTTCACTGCTATTATGCGTGCCCGCAATACAAGCACGGAAAAAAACACAAAAATCATTACTTGTCTCTCTGTCACTTGTGCTAACCCTTGTGCTGCTAAGACCGTACATATATACATGAATAACGATTCCAGAAAGTTGCATATAAAATAAAATAGCTCTGAAATTGACAAAATAGTTTTGTGATAGATGATCAGTTAATATACAATAATTCGTTTTTGAAGAAGTCACTTTTTTCATAAATAAAAACATATTTTCTCATCTTTTAAACCAATTTCCAGCCTAGTAAAATAGAAACAAACAAGTCAAGATTGCTAATGGTGTGGATGCTAAATTTACAACCAGTTTTGTTTTTTTGTTCTGGTGATGAACGGTGACCTTTTAATCAATTGAATATTTTTCTTCGTTCCTGTATGAGTTAGAATTATAATATTAGGCTAGCTATGCTGAAGGGAAATAAATTTAATTAATTCTGATGTGAAATTAGATTAGAAACTATTAATTATGTAAATAGAAAGAAATATGTTTTTTTATATTTAACTCTTAACCCTTTAACCGCCGGTGTCGCATATATTCGGGTTTTCGTTGATTATTACCACATTAAGTACCACCTTTTGAACATGTTAAAGATAAAATATGACATCAATCAGCAATATTTGAAAACAGTTGACCTCCATTTTGTCAAATCTGAAATTTTTTCACTCACTTGAAGTTGTGGATCGCGTCAGCGAGACACAACTTCAAGTGGGTAAAAATTCAGATTGAATAATTGGGCAATTGTAGGGTTAGGGCGCTTCAAGTGAGTAAAACATATTTATATATCTGTACAGTTTGAATAAAGACATATGCCAAACTAGCTAATTTATATATACGTGTTTAAACAGGTTTCAAACGCAATCAATTTCCCCTGAAATTCTCAAAACAGTTTTTGTTAGATGTTCAGTTAAGGCAACAATTCAATTTAAAAAATCTACATTTTTACAGACGTGAGGGCTATATAAATTATTCTCATCAGTTATCAAATGACGAAAATTTAGACAAGTAATTTAGCAGCACAATGTTAAACCTTTCAGTGCGGGGACCGCTTTTAGACGTCGTCAGAATCTGCCGTCTATAGACGCCAAATTCTGCACTGAAATAATCAAACAAATTATTATGGCTGTAGACCCATAACATATGTATTTAAATGAAGCGAAAAGAGCTGATGACTAAGATATGATGATTTCAAATTTAAAACAAAAAACCTGCTTTCCACGGTTTATACAAAGATTTTTCAGTTCTTTTTAAGGGTTAAAAAAAGTGTAATTTACTAAAGTTGAATGTACGGATTGCCAGTAGAATCGGCGACGTGTTTGTCATGCGCAGGATTTCATTCAGTACGACTGAACCCTTACGTTTTCCATTGATCCAGACTCTAGCTGTAAGCCCCCCCCCCCCCCCCCTCCTCCCCAACATCAGGCTAGGCCAGTTGAATCCATGTGTGCTTGTATCCCTATAGATCTATATGTGTTAAGGACCCATAATCCCTATTCACTCTTCAACGGCAAAACAAATATTTATTATTTCTCATATTTATGTTTGCGAATATCACGCATGCCAACTATGATAATATTATTATACAAATATTAATATTTTTGTTATGATGCAATCTGGGATTCTGGTGTCATTAATACTGTAGAAAAAATTAAGTAAATTGTCACTTTATATTACGGTTAATATTAAAATCAACGTATATTTCTTTGCAAGTGCAGGCAGTTCAGTTCTTTTCAAAATTGTATTTGACATATAAAAATATAGAATAATATTTGTACATAATAAATTTAGCAGGAGTAATGTCAGGACACCACAGTTAGGACCTTATGGTCGCTAGCACGATGGTGACCCTTTGCAACTTTCAAATGTAAAATATACATTATATTTTTATACAGAGCATCGTGGTATGAAATACAAACAACATATACTGGTACATGTTATTTATCGAAATAACAGTAATACATGGTGGATGTTAAATATTTTGAAGACCCCATGACAGCAATGGTAATATAGATTTATTTGAAATTATCTAGATATTTTAGCCAAAATGACTAATGACTGTTTATTTCATTTGTAATTAATGTTGGAGTTACATTTATTTACAAGGCAACTGATATCGAGTACTTTGTTTTGCAAATTCGAGTTTTACTCTGGTAATGTGAAGATTATGTCCTTGTGTAGTGCTATGCAGGTGAATATCGTATTTTAATATATATCGAATAAATAAAATATTGTAATTCAAAGTAGTTTTTCAGTTACTAAGAAAAATTAAGCTGAAAAAAGTGTATAATTATGCCAATAATGTTCATGAATTTAAATGTAAAAAGATATGATCTGTGTGGCTTAAATAATGACTTCTTGTTATTATTCTTACTGCATGTTTTTTTTTCAACTCAAATAATCTTTTTGTGTTTATTCCCCAGGCTAGTATGCAGTATTACGTGGGAGTATCAAAGAATAATACAAGAAAATTAGAACCCCTACATACTTTAATTTATTCATTATACCAAGTGTTTTAACAATTTTATTAGGTGATCTTTTTAGGTAAGATAGCTATTTATTTCTAGACCAAGGCAATTAATCGATTTACCTGTTCAAGCTGTTTATTGTTGATTTCTAAACAAAGAATAGTAACTTGTTTACGAGGGTGATGAAAAATCGTGATTTATATTTTTTGTGATAATTTATTCTATGATTCGACCACCATTAATACTTTAAAAGATCACAAGGGAATAAGCAAAATTGAGACCATATAGTCTATGTATGTTTAAGAATAATATAAAATTAGTTTAATTCTTTAGAAATATAATGTGGATTTTTAATACCTGATAGCTAGGCATAAATATTTATTTTAGCAACATACATATATTATCGCAGTAAGTATTACCTACAAATGTACATATTAAAACATTGACACTACAAGTCTAATCACAGTGTCTTATTTCAAAATATTTTAATACTAGAAATAATATGGCGTATAAATCTGCCTTTAACAGCATGCCAATCTACGTTAATTATGCGTACCCTTACACACAATATTTTAAATAAAAGCATAATAATGTTTTAACCGTTTAACCGCTAATTTATATAACTTATATGTTAAGCTTTTTCAAGTGATTGGAAAATAGTCACATTTGTCTAATTTGACACCAAATATGTGCAAATCTTGATATTTAAACGCACATTACGTTCTCACTAATCATATTAAAATGATTTATTCGTTTATTAACGTATATTAAAATCGACTATAGTCGTGTATAGCGCTTTTATAATTTATGAACAAATAATAATAGCATAACTTTTTCCCCGTAGGCCTGTATGACATTAAATCGTTGTACATGCATCTGTGAGTTCTTATTTTACAATTTTCACGCGGGATTAACTTATAAAGTATAATTTGTTCTAAATTCTTTTAAAGTCTTTTAATTTTAAAGGGATCTTAATAGGATAATATTTGTCATTTACCCTTCAACGTCCGGAACCGATTTTTTTACTTTATTTATTATTTTTCATTTGCAGATTAGATGCCAGATTTTAAACATGTTAATCAAGAATAAGAATAAAGTAACGTGACATCAATCAAGAATATGACAAAATAGTTGACCTCCATTATGTCAAATCGAAATAATTTTCACTCTCCCGATATTGTGGATCAGGTGTGTGAACATTCCAATTAAATACCTTAACAGTTAAAGGGTTGATGCTTTATTATTTAATATGTGTTGTTTTGTGGTGTACATGGAAGATTCAGAATTATTTAATCATGATTCAGCGTTCTTCTCATTTAATCATATATTTACCGAGAATGATAGGCCGGTAAGATTATATGACTATTTAGATAAATGAATTAAGTTTTAAATTCACATTTGATAAGTTGAAATAAAATAATGCCTACAATTACACAAACAAAATTAATGATTTATTTAAATTAATCAATTTCCTCTCTTAACAATATACATTGAGGAACTAATTAACTTAAAATCTAGATCTCCAATATTCCCATGTTTTTTAATATTAATCAATACTATCAATTAAATAAATAAAAAATTAAATGTATTGAAAGAAAAAAATGCAAAACTTCCGACAATATAAATTATTTTAGCTTCACAATTCACAAAATATCTCAGTCAGTGCCATCGAAAACGGCTTACATACGATAGTGAGTGACGGCTTAAAATCACCGTCAAGCAGAGTAAAAACTGTAGTATTTTTAGTGGTTATGTTTTTTGTTGGTGACAGGTCAGTTGTGGTGTTTTATGTTCTGTTATTGTGTGATCGGGCGCGAGTTGACTGAAGAACGCTCGCGTGAGGCGAGAGCGGCAGTCATTAGTCTGTAACTGACATTCACTGCAACTGACATGCCTGCAGCCCTGGTGTGGTGTGTACAGACATCACACTGTACACATGACCCTACACAGTGGCAGGCTACACACCATCAAACACAGTTAAATAAGATACATTTACCCGTGTTGTTTTAATGTTATGCCAGCGTCTACGACGCTGGCACAACAATAAAACAACACGGGTAAATGTATGCATAGTTGGCCGGCAGACCACTAATAACTATATGCTCTTGTCACCAACTGACAACTGTACCTTTTCATGCCAACCATCCTATGTCAATCTGACCCTTAAATTCCCGAATGCTACAAATACATTCACTAAAATAGCAGCCACGAGACGTTGAACCAATGTACAACATTAAACCAGCATTGGTTCAACGTATCCTGTTCCCCAAATAACATGCATATTGGCTCTCTTGCACAAAGATAAATTTAGATTCATAGGCTTACTTACAATGTGAAAAATATTATATTTTGTTACAACATATTCTGAAATGTTTTTGTATTGTATACATTTAAATACTATTTACTATTTTGATAATTAGTTAACGATAACTATTTTTATTTGGACAATTTGTGAATAGGAATTAATCACGCTAAATCTAAGTAAATACTGCCATTGATATATCTATATATACCTTTGAACACGATCAGTGATGTGCTTGGAGAAATGCTATCATTGGCAAATTCTCGAACCTTACTTCTAATACTACTTATGATAATGGCGAAATAAATAAGTAAATGTTTTTAAAAAGTAAAAAAGCTGCTGGCTTTTCGCTTTGCAAAGCAATATAGCAGTTCATTTTCTAAGGACTGGAATACTTGCTGCCCAACAAGCACCAAATGCTGGGTTAATGTTGGTCCAACATTAACCATTAATGCTGGGCTAACGTCTCGTGTTTTCTGGTTGGATCAGTTTCCAGTGCTGTTAACATCAAAACATAGCTTGGGAATGTTTTCTACCATGCTGCTTGGCAAACCATGCCAATGTGTGGGGCAAGGTGTTTTTTCAGGGCTTAGCAACCAACAAAATGTTGTGCGAGGTTTCACATTGTGAACCCGAATCAGGGGATATGTTTCAGACTGCGGGGGGGGGGTAGGGTGCCCCAGGGCATCGACAGTGTAACTGCCTGCTTCACCAGGCTACACTACAATGCCGCCCAGCAAAGACAAACAGCAGTAACTGCTTACTTTTCAAGTAAGCAGCTACTGCTGTTTGCCTTTGCACAGCACAATACAACTTCACCAGGCTTTGAAAACATGCCCCCCCCCCCCCTGCCACACAGAAGCATACCGCTAGCGTTATACACGGACAACAACACAAACACACTCGGGTAATTTCAGATAAAGACTTGGTAAATATTACGGTGGCTTTTAGATTGTGACCTCACCAAATTGACACTATTAGCGCTAATGACACTTGTCGACGCAGACGGAACGTTATTCAACCACCGTACATCACACGTGACGTATTTGTGAATTTTATTATCATTTGTGCAGTGGAATTTAAACGAAATAGAAATTTCAAATTAAATTTCAATAAGCATAGAAAATCGTGAATAGTTTGCATGTTTGTGCGTATATACTTGCGTATGTCTTTTATAAATATGGTCAAGTTCAGTACCAACAATTATATTTAAATTATTTCCAGCTGGAATATAATATGCCTTTATATATAGCCTTTTCTGTTAGCTCGATCATGCTTTAATAATGACATTAATTATATCATGTGCCATCAGATAAAATAAAATATAATTTTTGTAATCTGTGCGGAAATATGACATGATTTACCTATAGGCCTATATCCATATATCTAATAACTAATATTTTAAGATTTTAGACTTTTATTTAAACCTATGTTACGCTTCTGAGCTCGGGTGCCTGCTCGGGTTAGTGCTATAAAAGTACCACATTGTATTGTAGCGTCCCTGTTGACTTTGATTATTTTAATTTTCGGTGAACAGTTACTTTTCGTTCGTTTTAAACTGAAAAAATATTGCATCTATTTAGGACACAAATGTTAGCCAAATAAACTAATTGCCGTGCAAACCAAAATGTAGAAAGTACCTAATTTTCAAGGAAGCAGTTAAGGCCATTTGACTTTGCAGCATAAATCAAACTAATGTTAGTTTAATGTTGGGCCAGCGTCTCAGATGGTGGGCTCACATTGAACCAGCATTGGTTCCTGGTTTCGTTAAACAAAACTAATGTTGGACAAAAATAACTGACTGATTAATTTATAGTTTAAAACAAGTTATAAATATACACACATTAAATAAAGAAAAATATGATGAATAGAAAAAAAACTTGATTTTAAGAAGGTAATATTTTTTACTAAGTGGTAATAAATGTGATATATAATAACATAGAATAATAATAAAAACTTGTTAAATAATTCATCGAAAAAACGATATTGTGTACACTATTTTTATAGTGTTTATCATAACAAGTTATTTAAAAAAAATACGATCAATTTATTATGGAAAAAAAAGGTTACGTTTATTTTCCAACGAATGTCATGTAAATTTACTATACTATCATGTAAAATATTAAATTTAAATTTTCATTAAATATAATATTATCACGATTATAAGCGCGTGTCTCTTTATCATGCTTTGGGTGATAAAAAGTAATAATTTATTGAAAAAATTTACACAGTCCGAGCAATTCAGATACCGTGCGCCTAATAAAATTATAATTTATGTAACATAATTCTTTGCTAATTAAACAGGAATGCATTGTATCCACAACGCAACAGCTGGGTGTATATACACAATACCGTTGTACAAAGCCAAAAGGTAGTAGCTGCCTGACTGTCAAATAAGCAGTTACACCCTTTTGGCATTGTAGAGCAGAATACACTGCAGCTGTGTGTGTATAATAAATATCACACTTCTGTGTGTACAGCTGGTTTCTCGCCAACCAATCCTGATTTCAATTAACAAACTAGCTGGTGGAAAGATACCCAACGACACGAGACCTTCACCCAGTGTTGTTTTATTGTTGGGCAAGCGCTAAAGACTTTGGCCCAACATCAAAACAACACTGGATCAACGTCTTGTGTTTGTCGGGTTGGCTGGATTCTGTTTTGGGCCACAGGTAAACAGGTAAACCAGTGCATTACCAAGTAAACACGAGACACCAACGCTGGGCTATTGTTTGACCAGCAGTGGACTATAATTCTATCAGGGTCTGACAGGCCCAATCTGCTGCTCCAGGTAACATAAGCTAGACATTGGCACAATGTAGTTTCAAAACTGTTTAATAACATTAAACATATTCAGTCAAGGTATGTATTTAAAATAATTATAATTTTCTGTCATTTACTACCCAGTAAGCACGAGAAATTAAAACAACGATGTCAATCAGTTAATAATGTCAGAGATAAAATAAAATTGCCAACTTCGAGCTTGCTGAAAGTTAAGGGCAGTATTGTGGGGAGCCTCCATGACCGAGAGGTAGCGTGCTCGGCCTGAGACCGCCAGGGCTCGAATTTCGAATCCTGTGTCTGGAGGACAGTGTCATCTCAATCATCTCACCATCCTCAGGAGGTTCTCCTGGTCCAGTTTAGTCTACATGTGCACAAAGGTGGCCTAAAGCCCGATTCATTTCATTTTTTTGAAAGTTAAGGGAAAGGCTGATATTTACTGTATTTGTTGTGTTGACGCAGAAATTTGTATTTCTAGGAGAAGATGTGGTTACCTTGGGGATTTGGGATGAGAGCCAGCTGCAGACAGGCACCCTTTAAATACCAAGTAGTCATACATAATTATTTCAAATTTATTATACATGTTCTCTTCCGGTTACATACTACAGTAATTCCATTTAAATTATCATGTTTTCAATGAAAGAATCGACGCTGATTTATTACAATTATTGTCAGTAGTTATGATTGGCATTCTAAAAAACACTGCACAGCATATTGATAGCTGAATGGTGTTGCTGAAATGCTACTGATATAGCTGATCATCTTACTGCTATAGGCGATCATGGACTGCCGACAACTAACGATTGCCAGCTATTTATTTATGCTAATTACACACGCATCTCATTTACTTTTAAATTACATTGCTAAGTACTTATAAATGTCATCTACATATTAAGATTTTTCCAACATTATCAATAACCTGATAGCTTTTTATGTAGGTTTTTTCAATTTATATAAATTATATAATCATATTTTTCCTATCGGGTGATTTCACTTCTACACAATAGACTTCGCTCAAGTCAATGTGGAATCTTCTTGTATTTCTACTATTGCTAAAAGTCTTTTGTTCCGATCGGTTTATTTTACCTTTCATATAACTGAACTACAGTGTAGAAAATGAAATAAATGGTTCTCAGTCAACTGCAATAATTATAAAATGCCTTCAATGTTAGACATATCGTTTTCGTGTTGCAAATGATTCGGGCTGTGAGAAACAAATAAATAAAAATAAAATAATATTTAAAATAATTAGCGAGTATTCTACAGACTTTCCCGCAAACACATGACATGAACCCAAAATTGGGTCAATGTTGGACCAACATCTGCGATGCTTACCCACCATTAAAACAACAATGAGTCAATTGCCAGTGTGACAGTTGGCTGAGCCACCAGAAGACACATGGGTGGTGTCCAGTTACACTGACCAGCTGACTGGAAACTGGTCAGTTTCAACGAATGCAGTGTCTGTTTTGCTTACATCAAGAATCCCACTGCAGTTGTTGCTAACGAAATTTCATCGCTCGTGTGGACGGTGGCTGCTAATTGTCTTTGTTTATCTTCCCACGGTGTTGCTTGATGTAAAAGTCGCCCCCTTGGCAATGAAAGGGTGTATCTGCCACCTTACATAGTGGCAGATACACCCTTTCATATCCAAGAGAACGGTATATCATGTATTGCGCTATGGAAGTAGATGAATAAATCATACAAATATATCTAAATAGAGCAAATTCAAAGTACACACATGATAAAAGAAGAATAAACTTAAGTTACCTTAAGTTACTTAAGTAACAAAAATGCTAATTATCTTTAGCCTCACAGTTTCAGTAAAGTTAATAATGTACACATTTTTCAAATCATAAGCAACATTGAGAAGAAAAAAAATAAACGATAATGTTTCGATTTTTAAATCTAGTTGTTAAATCACCCCAGAGTCTTAATCCAATAATAAACTAAGTATTTTTTTCTGGATCAAATGTTCAGTGCGCCTAATTTGAATTTGACTAATGTAATCACAGTTGTAAATGAGGAAGTGCATTGCAGTAATCTAACTTTCTCGCGCGCATCAAACTTGGATGAAATTGACATGGATGAAACTGACATGCAGAGAGAGAATTTGATCCCGGTGGATTTCTTATGGAGAAGCTTCGGGATCCCCTCAACACAATCCACGTGGATGTACCAGTAGAACAATAATTGACACCATTGGTACAACGCTGTTTCAATGCTGGCAGTGTATATCTTGTTCCCTGAGCTGGTTTGCCTATGGTGTTGGTTGGATGCTGGACCAACTAAGATAAGTTGTCCCAGAATCTAGCCAGTATTCTAACTCTGCAGAGCGGTGCGTGATGGGTATTTCCAAGATATAACGTTCCAGTGTTGGTTTAATGTTGGGCCACCGTCGCAGACGGTGGCCCAACAATAAATCAACAATAAATCAACATTGGATCAGCACCTCGCGCTTGCCAGACTGCGTGTTCTGTGTTTAATCCCTGTCTAATCCCGCGACTGGATCTGAAAACTGGCGTTCCGTTCCCGGGAGCGCGCAGCTTCATAACCCGTTGTGAAATGATAAAGAAGAACCCTCTCGCGTGTTAAGGCCCCGACCCATCGTTGTCTCAATACCGGGCCACCGCCTGCTACGTCGGCCCGACGCTGACGCAGCCCCGTTCAGTCGAGGAGACAGGGAGCAGATTGAAGGGATCTTCCCCTGGATGAAATCCCCACAATGAAAGGGCCATTTTCTGTAACTGCCTCACTAAGGGGATTGGGTAATCCTTTGTGACTGGGGGTATTTACGACGCGGGGTGGGACGTCTCCGGCCCGGGGTAGGGGGGTGAGCGGGGCGTACCCCTATCGCACCTGCCCCGACCCACCCCTCCACACCCATCCTTCGCTCATTAGTGACGTAACTCAAGCAGCGATTCCGCGCAAAGCTAAAAGGCGGTATCTGCTCGCTCTTCGAGCGAGCAGATACAGCCTTTTGGCTTTGCGGGGCAGAGTGATGCCCACCAATAAAATCTGACGTTACCGTGACACGGCTTAGCTGTCAGGGCAGCCAGTGGTTTTATGTGCAAAGCTGAAAGTTCACCCTAAAAATGCTAATTACATCCACACCGTTTTCAGCTCGTTTATTTGACCTTGAAACAGGACAATTAAAGCTGAAATTTTGCCCCCGGTCGAGACACAACTTCAAGTCGGTAAAAAAATATATAACTTTAGCGCTGTAAGGGTTAACCCTTTAACCGCCGGTGTCGATTATATTAGTTTTTGCATTTTTACTAGTACATAAAATACCAGCTTTTGAACTTGTTAGAGATGAAATCTAACGTCAATTTGCAAAATTTCAAAATAATTAACCTACATTTTGTCAAATTTGAATAATTTTCACTCACTTGAAGTTGTGGATCGCGTCAGCGAGACACACCTTCAAGTGGGTAAAAATTCCAATTGCATAATTTGGCTGTCATAGGGTTAATACATTGACAAATATAAATCCTCAACCACTTTCAGCTGTAGTTCGACAAGGCGAATATGTCTCAGATCTGGGAAAATAAATTAAAACAAGCTACGTTTTCTGAATGTCTATATTTAAGCATGTAGATATATCTCTTCATTTTTCTAATATTTGTCTTGTTTATGAGAGAGAGTTCATTAAGGCATACATGTCGTTAATTGTGTATTTCCAATATGATTTAGGAAAAGCCTGCTACTTTGTAATTAAAGTAGAAATCACGCTCAGTCGCACTTATTTTTTATATAATTTTAATAATAGCAATCCGTAACAAGACAAACTGAATGATAATTTGTCAAATATAACATATTTAAAAATCACACCATCACACATTTTTTTGATATGATTTATAAATATAATTTTTTAATATCTAATAAATATCTTATAAATCACACCATAATATTGTGTGATTTTTAAACAAGTTATATTTAGCAAATTGTTATTGAGTTTCATACGAAAAAGTAAAGCACGTCATAATAATGTTGATACGATGATACCAGTTAAGAAAACACGCAAAAGAAGGAATCATGGCAACATGAGTCGGAAGTCGCACTTTGGCAAACGATGCTAGGGCTCTCAAATGCCAAAATGACCTTGATTTGACATATTTTAATTTTTTACATAAGTTTTTTATTTTCATATGAGTACTTTGAATCCTAAAATTATGTGGCATAGAAATTGATGTACATGTTGAAAACAAATATTTTAGATATATCTCTTATTTTAATTTAATCTCAATTACACACTCCAGTCAATGATATTTGTTCTATTGACATGTTACCATGGAAACAGGCGCTATTAAGTAGAAAATATTAATGAAGTGTATAAATCGTGACGATGAAAATTGCTGGCATCTACTTTTAAGGTGTACGAAATAGTAGAACTATACGTCTATTATTTTAAAAATTGAGTCGGAATGAATATTTCTTCTATTTATTTAATTTTTATCAAGTTGCGTTTTCTTTTCAAAAAGTTTTAAAATTGCCTTTTTGATCTTCAAAGGCCATTTTCTCAAAATGACGCAATTCCACACTCCATATTTCTGTGAGTTGTCGGAGTCATATTTTCAGAGCTAACCATGCTAGAGAGTTGTGTGATATACCATTTTTAAGGTAATTGTGTGTAGATTCAGGATCTATTAATATCTCCGATATTTTAATATTCCACTTCCGACTCACTTTGCCAGATCGGGTCACATTAGTTCTTAATCACTCGATACTTATATTGAATTAATTGTCTTCACTTATAGTATATATCGACAATAATCAAGCAATATAGTGTTCTCTCTAAATTGCTCTATATAACTATATTGGATGGATTTCTATCACATATTCTGCTAGATTTGCAATGTCGTGCAAAAGGCAGTAACTTCTTATCTTTTAAAGTAATTAGTTACTGCCTGTATGGCTTTTCAGAGCAGTGAAGGGGTCGTTGAGTTTATAATTTCAACGAGAGAAACTAATCAACCGGTTCTTGGATAAAACAAAATAAATTCCTCGGCTTGGAAGAAACCTAAAGAAAGCAGGAGGACGCTCTCAGTTTACAAATATGCCAAACACAACGCCCATCAGCTGGGCAGCCCCGCAAAGCCAAAAGGCAGTAACTAGCTTACTTAAAAAGTAAGCAGTTACTGCCTTTTGGCTTTGCACGGCAGCGTAGGCTATTACGTCATAATTTACCCTCTGTGTTTACAGCCTGTCTGATTGGACGACGCTCGATGTAGCCATGGCGACGGGGTGAATCGGTGGGTGGAGTTTCAGACGTGCGGGGTGAAGGGTCATGCTGGGGTCAGTGAGTGGTCAGTGTTTGGGGAAGTGGTGGTCAGTCCAGGTGTATCTGGTCAGCCTGTTATAGTGACCCCCCCCCCCCCTGGTTATTTACCTCTGCGTTTAACCTCTATAACTGCAAAATTATCAACTTCACTTGTTCCAAGGGGTCACGCTAACAATAATGTCAAATCTCAATTTTCAAAACATTGCTGATTCAACATTTTTTCCACTTAAATTGTGGGCCTTTATTCATTTTATATATTACATATAGCCTTTTGGAAATGTATTATTTATGGTATAAAACTGGTCAGGGCTCACACACTGGAAGGTGAATACAAAAATATGTTGGTATTAAAAAAATATTTATATTTTATGTGTTGTTCCTGTTGCCAATGTTTATTATTTAAAGAGAATGTACTTATATCTAACCTATACTATATGGCAATAAATATCCTGTATCTAACAATTTTGAGATACAAAATACATAAATTAATAAAAGCGTGTTTTTTTAATATGTAAGATTATCTCATACTATTTACCATGCAACCAACAATAATTATTATACTAATTTTTCAGCACAGACTATAGGACAGACAGGGTCGTAGCAGCGCCTCTAGTACAGAAAGGGTAGTAGCAGAGCCTCTAGTACTTACAGGGTCGTATATATCAGCGCCTCTAGTACAGAGAAGGTGGTAAATCTGGGCGGGTCTGTCAACAGGGGGCGGACAGGCGCACGTGTTGGTCACTTCGGTCTATTGTCATATCGTACCCTAAGGTGAATGCATGTTGCTGCTGATTATAATATGATAATTAGGCACGGTATTATTGTAGCTAGCCAAGCCTTAGTTACCACTAAACGCTTTATTGTAATTTGACAGTAAAGAACTGGGAGTGCAATCGCTCATCTGAAAATCGCGGCTTGGAAAATATTCAAATTAGAAGTATGGTCTAAATGTTTATTCAACAGGAATTTAGTTAAACAGTTTTAAAGCATATAATTCACAGTCACCCTTTCTCTCCCATGTCGCAGACGCTGGCACAACAATAAGCCAACATCGGGTCAACTCCTCGTGTTTGCTGGGGGGAAGGGGTGTGCGTTCAGGTGGTATTTGTCCACTTTCTTTATAGAAAACGTGTTGAGGAGGCATAATTTGTCACAGTACTGACATATAGTCATACCGCACGGACGTAAACTATACAGGACGTACCGCTATGGGTAATACTAATATTTATAATACAAATGAAAAATATTTAATGTTTTCTTTTTATCTACAATTGTTGACATAATTATAAGTGTGTGTGAACGATTTTTTTACAGGGACTAGCCCACCAACTAGTCATGGCCGTGAAAAAGTTTTTAAATGTGAACGACTGGCAATCCGTATAATCTATAGATAAACAGTTAATCATTTAATTTTGTATTTCTAGCATATCATTAGACTACATCCTATACCAGTAAAAAATAGGATATTACAGTTGTTTATATAACAGGTAAGGTTTGACTTTGTGACAACCTGAACCAGTCTTAGGTGGTGGGCTAGTCTTTTAACCCTTTCAGTGCGGGGACCGTCCTTATACGTCAGAATCTGACGTCTCTACATACGTCAAATTCTTACGTATAAAAGATTAAAATATTAGTCGTAAACTCATGGCTTAGGTATTCAAATGAACAGGAAAGAGTTAAGACATTTATGATGATTTTAAATTGAAAAAAACTTTGGTCACCATGATTTAAACAAAAATAATTCAGCGTTGTAGGGTTAACCCTTTACCCACCGGTGCCGCTTATATTGGGTTTTTTATTTTTTATTAGCACATTATGTACCACCTTTTAAACATGTTAAAGATAAAATGTGACATCAATCAGCAAGATTTGAAAGCAGTTAACCTCTATTTTGTCAAATCTGAATAATTTTCACCCACTTGAAGTTGTGGATCGCGTCAGCGAGACACAACTTCAAGTGGGTGAAAATTCAGATTGAATCATTTGGCGGTTAAAGGGTTGAGGTATTTTATGATGTTGTTTTTAGCGACCACTCTCTGCTGGCGGTAAAAATGACAAAACTAATTAAAATGCACATAAACAAAATGTATAAAATAGCACAATATTTAATCAAGGAATATAGAATTCATGTGAAGTTTGAATTGCCAGCGCAATTTTCAGCTGTACACGACATTTATTTTACTATTTAAACATATATTGAATTATTCCATTTAATTAGCATATAGACTAACCACAATTTCAGTCTGTTTGTATTTGCAATGAAATTTACTTCACGTATATATACGACCCATGCAAGCAGCACAAGGTAAATATTTAATATATTATGTCTTCCGAGTATTTCTCTACCCCGTGGTGTAGCAAAAAGTACCACAGCACATCATGTACGCTATTAAAGTATACTGCCGTGAACCCAACAGCAACTGCTTACTTGGAAAGTAATTAACCCTTTAGCCTCCAAATTATTCAATTGTATTTTTTCACACACTTGAAGTTGTGTCTCGCTGACGCGATCCACAACTTCAAGTGAGTGAAAATTATTAAGATTTGACAAAATGGAGGTCGGCAAATTTCAAATCTTGCTGATGAATGTCACTTTTTATCTTTAACAGGTTTAAAAGCTGATTATGTAATATGCAAATAAAAAATGTAGAAAACGAATATGGACGGCACCGGCGGTTAAAGGATTAACTGTAATTAATATTTGCCTGTGCCCGACAGCAAAGTCAAAATGCCGTATCTGCCTACTTTTCAAGTGAGAAGTTACTGCCTTTTGACCTAGCGGATCAATATTGTAGTACACCAGAAATGCATAACAATTGTTATGCATTTCTAAGTACACGCAATGGGACGACCAGGGCCGTGCTTTAATACGATCAAAAACGATTTACAAGCTTGTAACTTTATGGAACGATTAGAAAATATGTGAAAATATTTTTGATGTCTACCCGAACCTGTGTCCACCAGGGGGCGCTAACAGCCAGGGTAGCGTTCCATGGAGCAAACACGTGATATTCACCCAGTGTTGTACTAATGCTGTGCCAGCGTTGTAGACTGTGCACCAGCATTTATCAAACATGATTCCAGCATTAATGTTTAACTCTTGTGCTGCTGAATTGTTTGTTTCTATTTTTCATTCATTTGAAGCTGGAATTCCTAACGCAATTTCCAGCCTTAAATGACGAAAAATAGCACTATTCATAAATAAATTGGCGTTTTCCAAATTGAAATATTTAACTAGCTAATAATGAATCGCGTCAGCTAGACACAACTTCAAGTGGTTGAAAATTCCAATTAAATAACTTGGCGGTTAAATGGTTAAAATCTTGGAGCCGTATATATCTATTCTTGTCCAGGTTTGATTTACGAATTTCGCTTTCGAGAAAACATGCACGGTGGACTGTTGCAGTGAAGATTTGCCACACGGATGGGAGGCCTGGGAACGGGACGTGTGTTCCCCGTAAGGGCGTCTCCCGATGACGTCACGAAGGAGTGACAAGCCCTGCAAACAGCAGTGCAAACAGGGCAGCCTAATAATGGTGGCTGAGTGCTGGGACAATGCCGCCAGCGCCAGCCCGGCATTCACCCGCCATTAGTTTTTCTTGAGAAGTCGTTTCTGAGTCAACAGGCCTGTTTGACTGTCACATCCCAGCAAATACACCTCAGTGACCCAATGCTAGCGCATTGTTGTTCCAACGTCTGCAACAATGTGCCGGCATTGGGTCGTTTTGTGTTTTCCGAGATCTGGCAAATATGATACATTTGCACAAGGCCGCCCCATGGCTGTTCACATATATTAAACGCTGGCGCAAATTTAATGAACACGATGTTTTTTTTCGGCATGCATGGCCCCCGTCGAGATTATTCCTGACAAAGCAAATTATGGCAAGATATTTGCTCGTTGTCTCAGGTTGGCCTGGTCAGCCAATATCAGAATAAAAAGTGTACTATAGCGAAGAACCAGGGGCCTTCCCCCAAATTTTTACTCTGAAGACGCTGAGATATTTTTGTATGAACCATGGACACCAACGGGTTTTTTCAATTGGAAATCATCATAAATGTCTTAGTTAGCTCTTCCCGTTTTATTTGAATATACCTATGATATAGACTATATGGGTCTACCGCCATTATAAATGTTTAATTCTTTCAGTGCGGGGATCGCCTTTAGACGTCAGAATCTGACGTCCATAGACGTCAGATTCTGACGTCTAAAGACGATCCCCACACTGAAAGGGTTAACATATTCTATATGACCACCATTTCACAAATGTGGGCTCCACATCATAGTGTTTTGTTAGAAAACTGTTCCAAGTGGAGATACGCTCATGGAGACTGTATAAAGGCAGCCAATAATTAACGAGAGAGGGGGATTCCCCTCGCGACGCCCAGCCGCCAGGTAAACCATGGTGCTGCTACCTAGTGGTGGAATTAACACTAACTAGACTTCTGGCCAAATTAATCTATACAAACATATATACTACCGTATTAAGTATTATATCAAGTATTATAAGCAGATACTGCCTTATGGCTTTGTAGAACTGTATATAACCTTGGAATCTATAGATTACTTGATTATAACGAATTAATTACAGGTGTTTGATATTATTTATTGGAAAGAAGCAAACATTTTAAATTGCAAAAATAAATTAAGCAAGTATAGTAATACCAATCACTTGATCATAGGTCTGAATTCTACCTATGTATATCATTTTATTTGCACAGTGATATCATACACTCTGAACAATAAAGGTTCTTTAAAAAGAACCCTTCAGTACTATTACCATGCAACCCCTGGAGAACCCTGCAAGGGTTCTCCAGGGGTTGCATAGTAATAGTACTGAAGGGCTCCTTCTGAAGAACCTATATTGTTTAGAGTGTAGTTATAACAATGAATAATTATAACATAGATACAATAGAATATGTATTAATATGACATCTGATCCATTCTCCATTCTCAATGATTAGGTTTGTATTTTTAAATCATAAATTTATAGATATTGCAAAAATCTGATGTCATTTTGTAAAATGATATCGGGTCAATGCTGCGTTTCACCTTTTTAAATCTTGTGCTGCTGAATTGTTTTTTGCTATTTTTCATTCATTTGAAGTTGAAAATGATGACGCAATTTCAAGCTCCAAATTTATTGAAAAAATAATTATTTGATAAACAAAAAATCTCTCACAAAATCATATTAGGATTTTCTAAAAACAATTATATATTATATAAGTTACAACACTGAAATATTTTTTGTGTAAACCAATTAAGACAAGAGTGAATATCCAGGGATTGTTTTCCAGCATCGCAAGACATTGATTCAATGTTGGCCCACCGGCAACGACACTGGGCCAACATTAAAACAACATTGGCTCAACTGTGTGACACGCACAATGTTTGTTCAATGGTGGCCCAATGCGTACGACGCTGGAACAACATAAAACAAACATTGGGAAGAAAGGCAAGGAGAAGCACGGCTACAATGTGCTTTGCCAAAAGGCAGTACATGTATTTACATACTTGTAAAGCAAACATATACTGCCTTTAGGCTTTGCAAGGTAACTGTCAAGTTAACCAGGATTTTGTTTGCCGTTGTTGTCAATTGAAGTCAATAAATGGTAACTCTATCCCCATACGAACAACAACGCGACCACTGACACGCGCCCAGAAAGTGTTTGGAAACTGACCAGAAAATGTACATTGCAGGGTTGTATTGCAATTTGAGCCCTGAAGCTAAACAAATGATGACCGCTCGTGTGTGTAAACGTCACAAATAAATACACTGTGTCACTGTGTCAGTTGTGTATGTGATATGCATTACAAGATGATAGGATGACATGCAAATCATCTCGTGGCATCAAAATACACTTGTATCTGTGATGGGACAAATGATAGGCTTAAAAACGTCTGAAGTATAAGTTAGGCACATTATCAGATTATCATATAAAAAGCAAATGTGTATCTTTGGTAGTCGTCGCCAAACTCGGCAGTTAAAAATGAAGTTTCGTTGAAAGCTATTTTGTCAGCATGTGAAGATTTTTATTTTATTTTACTCTTTCAGTGCGGGGACCGACTTCATACTCCATTCTGACGTATAGAGTCGGTCCCTCACTGAAAGAGTAAAATATTTATAATGGTATTCAAATGAAGCGGAAAGAGCCAGCTAAGACATTTATGATTGTTTCAAATAACAAAAAAAACCATGGAGAAAAATGAATTGATAATGCTGATGAAGGAAGACCGACTTAAGCCAGATATATTTTTTTTTTGTTGAATTAGATAAACAGAACTTGACCCTAGCTTCTCTGCAGGCAAGTGTGTGTTCTGCAGATAATAATTTGAATAATGTTTAAAATTGTTCATTTCTGTCGGATCCACACGGAGATATTTTACTGATTCAGATAGCTGGTTATAAAGCTACAACCAGAGACAAGTTACAGCTTGAAAAAGAATATGACCCACAATGATCTGCCATGACAACGTTAACCAGAATATGTCTTAAACATTTGTAATTGTAACCCTATTTTTACATTCAACATACCATTGTTAACCATATTAATTTTTACCTATTAATTTTACCCACAATTTTAACAATATCCTACTGTCTGTATGCATGATTTACATAATGTAATATTTTAGTCTGCATTGATTTGTATATGGCAATAAAATTGATGGGATTATATTGAAATAATGATGACTTCAGCAGCTCAAGGGTTAATGTAATAAGCTCGTATGCCGCTGATAAGTTGTTATTTTCAGGTAGCACGCTCTAGCAGGATGGGTGATAATCACACTTAGTTATTACAATTAATAATTTACCTGCTAATGCGCGCATTAACATGTGTGAAAGGCAAGGGAATACCACACAATGGCCGGCGTAATAAAAATTAGCAGCCAATACCCACAGCACTACGAAATGCGTGATATAGTGTCATAATTATACTAATGGGTCTTGCATATGAAATGAATATTTTTTAAATCGTTGTTTGATTTTTACACTTTATCACCGCATTGGTGTTTGGTTATAGTATACATCTGGATGTCACAATTAAACAGCGCCCTGGTAACAATAATTGATCGAAGCTAAACTATCTTAGCCCTTAGAAATGTTGACTCTTAAATTTAAAGCGCTGAAATATTTATGTATAAACCATGAAGACCAAAGCGTTTTTTCAATTTAAAGTCATCATTAATGGCTTAGTTAGCTCTTTCCGACTCATTTAAATACCTATGTTATGTGTCTGTGGCCATTATAAATATTTTTACTCTTTCAGTGCGGGGATAGACTTGAGTCGTCAGAATGTGACGTCTGCAGACGTCACATTCTGAAGTATAAAGACAATCCCCGCGCTGAAAGGGTTATATTTATTTTTATTTACATCTGGATGTGAAATGCTGCTAAGACCACATGACTTCACAAGATACATATTTTATTAACTAAAAGCGTAGACATACTTTATTCTGTGTGATTATGCCACTATATGCAATGTTTAACAATACTCCACGTGGCGTATGAACATGACCTTGTCCTGCTGAATTGTTTCAATTGTATTTTTCGTCATTTGAAGCTGGAATTGCTAACGCAATTTCCAGTTCTAAATGACAAAAATATTCATATATTTTTAAAAATATGCATCTTCTAAATTGAGTTATTTGACTCACTGAGCATCCACAAACTATATTATTCATTTCAGTGACACATTATTTGGTTTAACATCTGCTTAAAACCGAATATATACGGACGTAACAGCACAAGGGTTAGAACTCATTTTGCCCGAGATGGTCGAGATGGCCATCTCGACCAATCAGAAGCCTACGATTTATCGTAACTTGTACGAGAATACGGGCCCTGGGGCCCATCCCACTAACCATCTTAAAATTAAGATCATCTTAACTTTCTCTTATTTGCATTAGAAAAGTTAAGACCATCTGAACTTTTTAATGCAAATAAGAGAAAGTTAAGATGATCCTAATTTAAAGATGGTTCGTGGAATGGGCCCCAGGGCCTATAATAACATGATCAGGGCCTCTACATATAAATGTGCCATGTATTTCCATCGACTGTCATCTAATATTGATTTAACAGTTAAGTTTAAAATTGATCTAACGTGAAATCTATATCAACCCCTTAAGCTCTAGATCAGGTCGTCCCCTTGTGGCAGATACACCCTTTTATATCCAAGTGGACTACCTCTGTTCTGCAAAGCCAAAAGGCCGTATCTGCTCACTTGTAAAGTAAGCAGATACTGCCTTTTGGCTTTGCATGGCAACTTGCTGCAACTGAATGCACATGTAAAAAAACATTTGTGAGTGGTGTAAAGACAAAACATGCCGGTATATTTCTCATTTCCCGAAACATATGAATCTCACTTTCTACTAAATTCAAATTACAAATTTCCCAATATGGTTTGCTTGCACAATGCTGGTACGTTACGATACCTGTTGGTCTTATAGTCTGCACAGGTAGGCGCACCTCAGGTGTGCGCGCCGAGACAGTTGGCAATCAATTCAAGTGGTGACACCTAGTGTATGCAACGGAGATCGTTAGGGAGCTCAGATTGAATCTGACAGCATGACGGACAGGACGCAGCTCTGGATCAGAGGGTCTACACCTCTCCTATCAACGGATCCACACTTTCAGGATTGAAATCAATCGTTCAATATATATTATGTAATGGGTATTAAAAGGAAACGTGAGAATAGCCGCGATATTAATTAATACTTTCACAACATTTTTTAAAATTATGACATTTTCAATTAAAATTAAAATATCAGCAACAATTGCAGCAAAGCTAGTGAAATATCTGGTTTGAGATACTACACAAATGTATATACATATAATTTATATGCTGAATATTTATTTTCTAAATTGCACACATGCAGTTTGAAGACATTTTTAATTTTGTTTGCTGTGAATAATATGTACATCTATTTGTATGTATATTTACCCAAAGTACGACATGTAAACTGCTATCTTATAAAGCTTTATCGTCATACATTTTTGATAAGAAATATAATGTAATTTGAAAAAAGTAATGTTATAATTTTATACGTTCTTAGTAATCATTCAGATGTGAAAATAAATAACAAAACGATCTCAACTAGGCTTATATAGTTTTTCTTTATTTTCAACCTAATTAGTAAATTTCGCACAATTCTTGTATATCACTTTTATATAATAGGTTATATGTTTTCAATAAAATCAAAACAAATTGGCAAATAAACTGAGTCACTCTGTAATTGGTCAAGTTGAATATCATTGGCGTCACTCATTGTATTATTAATAAACCCCTGCGACTTACACAGACAAAAAAAGACCCAAGTGTCTAGCTTGCTAACCCCAGCCAATGTAAGGGTGTCTGAGCCTGTCACGTGACGAGATCAACCAATCAAGGCCGTCATTCAGTTGTTAGTAATTTTAGAAGGTAGAATATCATACTTGGGCCCAAAATAATATATGGTGACGCTAATAACCAAATAGCTTTGATATAATTTACCTTCATTTGCATTTACTTGTCACAATTCCACCACAACAAAAATAATCGCATTAAAAAACATACGTTTAAAATAATCTACGAAAACAATGCAACACATTAATGCTATATTTTTTAAATTTAAACCTTTCTAGACCGAATTTGCAATTAAAATGTTCATTCACTGCAAGGCGTGAATTGCTGTCGCAATTCTCGACCTGCATTGCATGAAGAGGACTTAAAGTGGCTGATTAATTAACCGAAATTAGGCTTATAGTTAACCCTTTAACCGCTAAATTATTCAATTTGAATTTTCACCCACTTGAAGTTGTGTCTCGCTGACGCGATCCACAACTTCAAGTGAGTGAAAATTATTCAGATTTGACAAAATGGAGGTCAACTCTTTTCAAATCTTGCTGGTTGATGTCACATTTTACCATTAACATATTTAAAAAGTGGAACTTAATGTGCTAATAAAAAATGGAAACCCGAATATATGCGGCACCGGCGGTTAAAGGGTTAAAACAGTTCCATGGAAAAAATCGCTTCTAAACCCTCAAGGGCAAGCCTTACCTCTGAAGGTGAGAAATTAAGGCAATCGAACGCAAAAATATGTTGTTATGCATCATGCTATTTTAAATAGTTTTTAAATCATGGTAAGCACTACATGATTGTATAATGTTGGGCAAAAACTTTGGTGGAGCGGTTTTTTTCAGCTTGTCGTTTTTAGGGGTCCTATCGCAATCAGACATGGCCACGTGAATAGCCGGACACATTGAAACTTTGAAGACAGGATGTTCACTCAGCCATATTTGTAAAACCGCAATTTTCCGTTAATAGTAAACGCTGCCGTGATTGGTCAATCGTAATCCAATCAATGTCGACCTACCGTTATGATTGGTTACAAGGCGAACTGATGAGAACGGGTCACGTGGGCTGGTTTGATGACGGGTTTGATGCGCGTGCGCGCAGTCACGTGTCAAAATAAGGGGACACGTGGTGAGTCACGTGTCCACGTCGTCCGCCTGTCATGGTAACCGGCTTTGTACTTCGCATGCAGCAAAGAACGGATAACTAGATGTTTTTTGTCTGACACTTTTACCTCTAGAGCTCAGAGCTTTTCAATCTAAATATTGCGGTCACTCAATTTAAATTTAAATTGATATTTTAAAGCTGCCGCGATCCACAGCTTCAAGTGAATAAAATTACTGATATTATTGTAAAATTGAGACATATATAATGGTCTCTCAGTTCTACAAATATAAGCCATTTTCCACAAGTTTATAAAAATACGAAACACTGGTTGCTGGTTGAACAAGTGGGAATAACCCAGCCGACAAGAGACATTGAGCCAATGCTGACCGAATGCTGGCTCACCGTCTGCGACATTGGCAATGGCTCAATGTCTTGTATTGACTGGGAAGATATGTGTGCGTAAACTGCAAAAATGTTTGGTCTTAAATTTAACTAGTATGAGTAAATTTGTATCCATTGTTAGTTTTGTGTCGTGGTATAAAGCGAGACACAACTTAAAGTGCATGGTTGAAAATGTAAATTATTTAATTTAGCGCTTTAAGAGTTCATCTACGACATGATTCCTCGCCCTTTTCTCAGCTGCAGGCCTCAGAAACGTCAAGTACGACGGCTTTACTAAATTTGATTTGATAAATCAAATACAACAGATAATAATATATATCACTGTGATACATTCCAATGTATATAATTTCCAAAAAATCATGAACTTTTTTCTACAGAGGCCTATCCATTTTTTTCATGTAACCAAGGATGCTACAAGTGTAGTATCCTTGATGTAACTTACATATACAGTTTGAATCAAACTATATGTCAATCTTGTAATTGCAATTCTTATTAACCCTTTAACCGCCAAATTATTCAATTTGAATTTTCACTCACTTGAAGTTGTGTCTTGCTGGCGCGATCCACAACTTCAAGTAAGTAAAAATTATTCAGATTTGACAAAATGGAGGTCAACTCTTTTCAAATCTTGCTGGTAGATGTCACATTTTTATCTTCAACATAGAATTATTTTAAATGTGGTACTTAATGTGCTAATAGCGGTTAAAGTGTCTCATTTGACACTCTATAACGTGGCAGGTATGACCCTTTAATACTACGGGGACTGATTTGAATGTGCCCTTCTTTTCTGATCTTATAGATCCTGAATGAATTTTCACGGTCCGGAATTGACACAAAAAGGAGGAGAGCTGAGCGGGAATTGTGGTGATTCAGCTGTCACCGAGGTCTCCCCGCGGCAGGGATTCCCCCTCCCCACCTCCCGCCACGGAGCGGGATAAATTGGGAAGAGAGGGAAAAGCGAGTCGCTGGTCAGTTCAGAGTGACAGGGGATGAGTGGCCCGGTCATCCTATTGTCTGACCGTCCAGATGACCACATGCTAATCACGTTGAGCTGACCAGCACAACCCAGCGGTCTCAAGACGTTGAATCGAGGTTGGTTTAATGTTGGGCCAGCGTCGTAGACGTTGGACCAACGTTAAGCCAACATCGATTTAACATCTTGTGACCGATAGGAAGCTCACGCTGCCAATTCTGGCTCATTCGTGGCCCAAAATTTGATCGTTATGTTCCCAACGGCCCAGACGAACAAACGTTGGGTCATTTTACTATTGAGAGGCAGGCCGTCCTATTTGCTGAAGATGTGGGTCGTCTAGATTCGTTGATTGCATTAATATCAATAATATCTACACATCGAAAAATGTGCCCAAATATTGTGCCCTGATTCAAAGCTGGTTTGAGGTTGATCCAGCGTCGTAACATCAAGACGGCCTTGGTCAAACTCTGCTTTGGTCAAACTAAATTATGTGGACTGTTCTATGTACGTGGCCTAGCTTTTGGTAAATATTGAAAACGTTGAGAAATTGATACACAAGCTGAAGCATCGGCAAATTCTACAAACTGTCACACAATCATGTTTGTTAGAGAAGAACAGTTACGATAAATCGTAGGCTTTGGATTGATGGAGGCACTGCCACCTCCACCAATCCGAAGCTTACGATATATCGCAACTGGTACGAGAATACTGGTCCTGATCATCTCCACCCCCTGATTACACCAATAACAAAACTATCTCCGCGGCGAACAACTCATCTCCTTATTCAGTATTTATAGCCAGATATAACGCTATAAAACAATATCATTTAAAACAATGTGGCCAACAGTATAGTACTCTGCTCCATGAATTGAATATATTATACATGGGCAGTTTATATGAGTATTGTTTTAATTACAATACCTTTATTGAGATTAATAAATCCATTATATTTAAAAAAAAAACACAATTAGATCATAATCTGATAGAAATCATTATAGCATAATATAGGGGATGACCTAAAATGATATTATAGCATAATATAGGGGATGACCTAAAATATGATATTTTGGACGTTTTTGGAGTATCCGAGAAGTTTCTTGCAAAACTATGTAGTCATAGAAATGACTAAAAATATATCTTGGTGTAATGATTCCATTAACACACGTACCTTTAATAAAAGCAACACCCATGTTTCATTCTTTTCATCTTCTTTGTGTACAAATGACATTATTGCTCTGAGTCTCTGTTGTCGATTTCAAATGACATCTTTGCTTAATTAGCCTCAAGGATTGCTCAACATTTCTTCAAAAGAGTCTTATCACCAAACGTCATGGGGTGCCCTTGATTAACCCTCTCTCCCACTTCTATTCACCTAGGGGTGCGAATTGCTGCCGCAATTCCCACCCCTAGGTGAATGAAAATGTCAAAATTTCATAAGAAAAAGTATAAAAGGTAACATTAAAGCTTAATAAATTATCGCTGTAACAGGTTTTAAATCCCACTTTTTATTCAACAAATTTCATTCAAAATGTACCAGGTGGCGCATAAATACAAGCAGGTGGGACTTAAAGGGTTAAGCCTCACAGCCAGTGATACAACTCAATGGTGGTCACTATCAAATCGGACTGAAATGTCAGTTTCATCCACCCAGGAGACCCGCTGGAAGAGGGTGCTAATTTGGAGTAACAAATTCCTGGGCAGACTCCCCGCGTCTGGAGCGGCGGGCAATGACATCCCTAGAGCTGCCCTTCAAACTGAATCCCTGCCAGCCAGACGTCCTAACTCAGAGGGGGGTCCCAGCGACCACGGATAATTAGTCCAGATGCCCAGCATCTTGGACTCTCATCCTCTCACTGCTCAGTTTTTCGTTTCGTTCAAATTGTGGACTTACATTTTCTACGAGCCCCAAGCCACTCGTTACCACCAAGGAAAATACAACCAAGAGTTGAAAGTCTTTGTTACTACTACCTCACATCAGAAATGAGACGTTGAGACAAAATAGGACGTGCTGAATGCTTAGTTAATTGAATAATTCTATATAAAGTTGATGGGTACAACTTTTTCCCGACAATCAAAAGATCAATTTGAATGATCAATTCCAGCTTTAAACGAATGAAGAATAGTACCAATCAAACCGTAGACCAAAGTTTAAAATAGTCAAATATATGGGCACCTAAACCTTCATTGTTTTGTGACAAAATTTATGTAACTAAAAAGTTCTGAAATATATCACATGATGTATACCTTGTCAATAAAATTATACTTGTTGTACGGATGATGGTATAAATATATACAAATACCATATAAAATACTGTTTTTTGTTCCAAATAGAAGAGTAATAGCAGTCAATTGCTTTAGTATTTATGCAGTTTAAATATTTGTTTTTATTTTTAATTTATAAAGCTGAAATGATATTTTTCCCAGCTTTAAATAGCGTAAAAATATTTTTGTTTATGAAAAAATAAGACATATCTTCAATTGTGTTATTTGATTAAAAACTGAAGGTAAGTTAAAAAAATGTAATTTCAATTATAAATGTCTTAGTTAGCTCTTTCTTCATTTCAATACGTATGTTATGGGTCTATGACGATTATAAATTATTGTAATCTGGGGTATGACCTTAGACGTCAGAATCAGACGTCAATAGAAGTCAGATTCTGCCGTCCAAAGTCGATCCCCGCGCTGAAAGGGTTAAACAATATGCGTACGTATCCAGCAGTATAACTTATAGGCATGCAAGGGTGTCAGGCCATCTCGTGATGACCAGAGGTTGAGATCAGACAGAGCTAACACTCATCATACTGACCACTGGTCGAGACCACTGGTCAGTCAGCAGTCAATTCATTAGTAAAGTGCCCACGCTGATCCCTTTATGGGCTCAATTAGACCGGTCAACAGTCGCCCCCTCTCAATCCTATCCTGTGATATTAAAATCAATAAATTATTGACCAGGAAGTGAGGTATGCTGCCCCCTAATTTAAATAACACGTGAATGACGGCAATGAGTAGCTGATCTCGTCATTTGACAGGCTGAACAATTATTGGATTTAGATTACAAATTTTTTGTCCAAATATATATTTTAAGAATTCTACATTTATTGTATCCTATCTCATTTTTTTTTTAATTAACCCTTTAACCGCCAAATTATTCAATCTGAATTTTCACCCACTTGAAGTTGTGTCTCGCTGACGCGATCCACAACTTCAAGTGAGGGCAAATTATTCAGATTTGACAAAATAAAAGTCAACTGTTTTTAAATATTGCTGATTGATGTCTCATTTTATCTTTACCATGTTTAAAAGGTGGTACTTAATGTGCTGATAAAAGATGAAAACCCGAATATATGCGACACCGGCGGTTAAAGGGTTAATGTTGTATTTCGTGATGCTATTAATCAGAAAAAAATCTGTTAGTGTGTTTTACGTACATCTATAAATCATTGTAATATTTTCTTGTCAACGTGTGCTTAATATTAATTTTTGCGGATACTTACAAATGCGATTGCAAAAATCTACAGTCAGAGGAAGAATAAGTGTCTATATGCTGGGTTCAACTCAACTGGTTTTGCTATGTTGAAATAGCCTAATCTAAGATCTAAAATACAAAATATACATTGTGTATTATATGAAAACATATTGTTATTATTCTATCGAAATCCGCATTCTATAGTCAATAAAGAGTTAGGTAACGGAATAAAATCTTAAAATACTGGCTATAAACCGTTTCAGGTGTATACAAAGTCAAAAGGAAGCAGCTTCTTACTTTCAAGTAAGCAGATACTGCATTTTGTTTTTGCATTGCATTGCAGTATAATGGTATACTACAGGCCAGATTTTACTGAATGGTCATATTCATTGTTAAAACAACACACAAACAGGTACAATCATGTGAGCTGCAAGTTTGAATGTGTCTTTTTTTCTGGCCAAAATATCACGATTCCCTCGTCATAAAATGTTGATAGTTGTGTTGAAAGGAAATTGACACGTGGGGATGGCAGGTGTTAAAGAGTCTGGTTGGCAACGGGAGAAATTGACCGGAAGGCTAGTGAGACAAGTGAAATTGACAGGACACAAAGAAGCTGTCCCACTGGAAGGGATTCTGACATTTAGCTCGTCCCAGAGTCAGCGGGATGGAAACCCAAAATGGACCTTGAACCGGACTGCCCTGGTTTCTCCTAGACATCTTGTGGTAATACTAGTAATAGTAGTAATAATTTAGCTATAAATTTATATATAAATAAATAATTGCAGTTTTTATGGATTAGAATAAATCCATTTCTACCACTAGTCGATCTCTTACATTTCTGAAAAATGGTTAAAATAATCAGGTTCAAATTATGCAAATCGTATACACTTAAAATCATAATTGCTCTACTTATTATATCAGTCATCACCATGGAAAGTATTAGTGAATAATTTTACTGTAGAATACAGTATCTGCTTACTTTACAAGTAAGCAGTGTTGCTTAGGTGTATTTACACGAGACCCACATATAAATGTTTTTGACATATTTTTCAGATATTACACTTTTAGATCAATGCTACTGCAAAGATAAAGGCATGGCATAAAATAGCAATTACTAAATTAACAAAATTCATATCAATCGAATAATTTTTACTGACGTCAATTTTACTGACGTCAATTTTTATTGACGCTAGTCCTATTGAATAATTTGTTATTATTTTCTTTCGTGTGCTAGTTGCAGTACTACGAAATATCCCGCTTCAAATGACACAAATATAAGCCGTTCAAAATAGATTATTCTACAAGTATGAATCTCCCACAACATAATACTCAAGCCAAGTAAACCTGGTAAAATAGCACTGAAATTGATAAATCTTATTTCAGCGATTTTAGTGCTAATGTATTTGTTTCGAAACTTGCTTGGAAAATCTTGTACGGTCCTAACAGAAGAAGCGTTCACATTCGGGTAGTAGCTACGATTATAAAACTAACAATATGTTTCTATTACAAAATTACAAAATAAATACATTACAAAATAAATACAGTAACGAAAGTAGATAAAAAAAAATACAAAATAAATACAGCAACGCAAGTAGGTAAAAAACAAATAAAAGGATTATCCACTTGCACCTTATTTCTGAAGTATTTTCTATTAGCTAGTTAGACCCTATAGATATTTGGATTTGATCAAGGAGGTTATATCTATATAAACTGTATGGTATCCATGTTTATTAGGGTTTCAGAGGGGGTGATGTGATATGACAACATATCACCAAACATAAGATAATGAAAGAATGCTGAATCAATGTCTGTACACCGTCCACCACCCTGGCTCAACTTTGATGCAGCATCGGCACAACATCTCTTCTAGATCTGACCAACGTTATATCAATACTGAGATGATCACCATCTTAAGCCAGGGTATTTACGGGATGTTGAGTCATATTTACCCATGTTTTTGTCTTTAATTTCGGGGCAATGAACATTATAGGAACCCCTCTGGGGCCCCATCATACAGTCACTCAGACATACACACCAGTCTTGTAGCAGACCACAATCACACATGTTGATGATATTATCTGGAGTGTACAGTGCATTGCCCTTGGCTTGGTTCCAGAGACCCAGACTTCAGTGACACAATGTGTCATATGTTATCACTGTCTGTATAGGCATATACAATCATGTCGACAACATGTACGTATTAGCCTATAAATATGTTGATGAATAGGCCTACATAACAGAGTGTTAAGTATCACATATTGGTAAGAAAAAGATAAACACTATACAATTCTTAACATTTATAGCCATATATATATATAGTATCAGAAATGCATTATGCATTTCTGATGGTATATAGTACAAATTGAAAAATAATTCAACTATGTGTCCTTTGCTTGTCAGCCTGAACTGGCAGTTGTATTTTTAAAAGTTATTAACCCTTTAACCGCCGATGCCGAATATATTCGAGTTTTCATTTTTTATTAGCACATTAAGTACCACATTTTAAAAATGTTAAAGATAAAATGTGACATTAGTCAGCAAAATTAGAAAACATTTGACTACCATTTTGTCAAATAATATGAATAGTTTTCTCTCACTTGAAGTTGTGGATCGCGTCAGCGAGACACAACTTCAAGTGAGTGAAAAATCATATTGAATAATTTGGCGGTTAAAGGGTAAAAATATTTTAAATATATAAATAAAACGAACGAAATTTCTTATGATTTTGTTATTCAACTGCAGTTATATATGTGAATAGTTAACTTATTTAGCGGAGCTTTTGTATTCATGCTGTATATTATAATGAGTATTAATTTTCAATATGTTTTATATTGTAGGCCTATATAAGTTATTAAAACTTAAATATTTTCACCGGAATTAACATAATTTTAGCGCCAACGAAAAATATCTCCAAGAATCATGGAAGTAGAAGAGTTTTCTCTAACTCTATGCCAAAAACAATGCTAAGATGACTAAATATACGCTGACGAAAACAACTTGGTCGAATGCTTTGTTATATTTTAAAATGTATATATAAAATCTCCATTTCCATAAATCTCTCGTTGAATTTACTTTGAAATAAGACACGAACGGGTACTAAAAGGAAGGCATGGTGGGATGCGATACTGGTAATCTGCATATTGGTGTTGGTTATGGAGATTTCGATCAAATTAGAATATATTTAATGCCACAATAATAAGTCAGCTGGTTGGTGCGTGGCGGGGAGATGACCTCGTTTAGCTAGAGGTCAGAGTTCATTGCCTATGGCTTCATACAGATGTATTGAGCAAGGTCAAATTACATTTGACACAAAACAGCTGTGGTTAGATATAATAGCTATAAAGACTGAGAGCGATAATCGCGACTCTACTAGTTTTCAATGCTTTGTTTACCATATCAAATATAACAGTCCTTATGAGATAAATTGATGTTCAAATCAATAGTAATTATAAATGTTTGGTATCAAATTATACAAATATGAGTAGTTTTCACCCGCTTGAGGTTTTGGATCGCGGCAGCGAGACACAACTTGAATTGGGTGAAGACAAAAGTTAAATAACTTAAGGGGTAAAGGGTCAACGGCTATATATATGACGATAAGATACAGGACTCATATTCTCGTACAAGTTACGATATATCGTAGGCTTAGGATTGGTCGAGATGGCCATCTCGACCAATCCTAAGCCTACGATATATCGTACCTGGTACGAGAATACGGGCCCAGATACCTATTTCTTTTGTACGGTTAGCCTATTTTCTCTGCAATAATATGAGTCACTTGTTCTGCATGCCATTGAAAGGCATACATACGCCTGTCAGTGGTGTTACTTTTTTCTCTGTAGAAATGTATTTTTACACTCTGCGAAGGGATTTTCAATGTGAGACGTATATCGGTATAACCCCATATCGCACTCTATAGCTGTAGATTGAGCTGCAATGTATGGGTGTTATGTCACATGTGACTAGATCGTGTGAGAAAATACAAACATACAAGGAGTTCGTCTAAAGGCTGACACCTTATCCATTGAACGAGTGCTGTATTTTTCCATATCTCACTCAAATGAGCACCGTTTGCATATCTTATTATTATTTGTTAAACCTGTTAAATAGCGATCAATTAAACGCTCTCGGGCGTTTTACAACACACATATGGCAGCTGTTCAAGTGAAATATATTTCTGGTACACGTACGTATATAAAATGGTCAGTAGCCTCATCATCTCTATAATTATTACGGGTTTTTAATGAGACTCTAGACCACGTAGACGTTTTCGGATGTAAATTTTGGCAGATTTAGTAATAGTAATCAGACAAAAATAAAGTAAATAATTCTCATTTTATTGAATTGAATGACGCGGTACATTTAAGCCCCAGAATCGTATTAATGCACCACCACGACATAGTTAAGTAAAACTAAGTGTAATAAAATTGGTTCAATTGATCCCAATAACCATAATAACTGTATGTTGTGAACTTTTGCTAACCCTTTAACCGCCGGTGCCGCATATATGCGGGTTTTCATTTTATTATTAGCACATTAAGTACCACCTTTTAAACATGTTAAAGATAAAATGTGACATCAATCAGCAAGATTTGAAAACAATTGACCTCCATTTTGTCAAATCTGAATAATTTTCACTCACTTGAAGTTGTGGATTGCGTCAGCGAGACACAACTTTAAGTGGGTGAAAATTCAGATTGAATAATTTGGCGGTTAAAGGGATAAACTTAATTATATTTGTGTTCATTGCAAAGTGATTCCATTCACCTGCGGAAGGCAATTGCTGCACAATACACTCCATACATGCGATATCGATGCAATGTTGGTTTAATGGTGGCGTACCACCTATGACGTTGGCCCAGCATCAAAGAAACATTGGGCCAACGCCCCATATTATCTGGACAGTTTGGTGACATGACAGAAGGGTTTTAAGGACATTTTGTTTCGTACATGTATAGATTTTCAGAAAACACATTACATTGAACCGTTGGATTAATGCTGGCCCAGCGTCTGCGACGCTGGGCCAGCATTAATCCAACATTGGGGTTTGCACCCAGTTATGTTCTGAGTCAAGGTCGGTGACCACAACAGCAGCATATGTCCATTTAGGATCCCCCTGTCCGTAATGATTGATCAGCCAAACTTCAGAGTCAAACCTCAAGATTACCTGACGCCGGTAAAGCGCTGGGCCAATGATGGGCCACTGTTTTTAACACTGGCCCATCATAATGGGCCAAAATCTAGAAGGTCTGCAGGATCATTCTAATTATCACGAAACACACTTTGTCGTCTGTGATTAACCCTAACAACGCGAAATATTTGTGTTTAAACCATTGACATCAAAAGCTTTGTTTCAATTTAAAATCACCATGAATGTCTTAGTTAGCCTTTCTACTTCATTTGAATGTCTATATGTGTATACGGCCATTATCAATAGTTTTAATTCTTTCAGTTTGGGAGGGGGGGGCGGGGCGTCTTTAGACGTCAGAATCTAAAGACGTTGAAAAGGGTTTAATTATAAAATGATTATGTTTATGGATTGCAATACGTACGCATTGCTCATTACACAAATAAAGTATTGAAGTCATCTATGTTTCCAGCAGTTTTTAGAGAATATTTTTTTTATTAACTTAAAACTTAAAAATAAAATCTGCCTTAAAAAAAAAAAAAAAAACTTTTAAATGAAACATATTAGTTTCGGAGAGATATATTCAATATGTCTTATAGCAAAATGATAGACACCCATGTTATCTCGGCTATGCCTTTTAATTTTATTTTAAGAAGTAGTCATTTGTATCACCGAAATACCCAGTTTTTATTATGGCAATGCCACCTAACATGATTTTAGTTGTTTATCATACTATGTATATTGACTCATATGACTTTAACAAACTAACATTCTTGTATATACATGTACATATATCTCTCTTATTACTATGACAAATAAGTCTGTAATGACTTTTATTTCTGTCAATAAAATATCTGTCTGTCTGTCTGTCTGTCTTATAGCATGTGTGATATACCAGTAAGTAGAAAAATAATACTGTATATCAGTTTTTTACCGAAATTTGAGTAGTCAGTGTATATATATAGTCAGTGTGCTATTTATTCACTCACGAGTGAGCTTTTTATTACATTTCCCATGTCTCACCCATGGGGTAGGGCTCTGAAGGGGGTCAATAAAAGTCGACATAGATGAGACCAGCAGATGGGACAAGAGACAATAGGGCTTACGTGTCCAGCTAACAGGAGACGTTGGCCCAATGTTTCTATGATGTTGGGTTATCATCTGCGACACTGGCCCAACATTACAACAGCATTTGGTAAATATAAACATGTTGCTGTTGAGTATTTTAGTCAAACACAGTGGCCCAATGTTTGAACAATAAGTCACCAATTGGTTGTCTAGTTGCTAACAATTTAACCTTTTCAGTGCGGAGACCATTTTTGACGTCTGAATCTTACGTATTTAGACGTCATATTCTGACATTTATAAACGTCAGATTCTGACGTCTAAAGTCGCTCTTTTCAAAGAAAGAATTAAAAATGTATAATTAATGGTCGTAGACCCATAACATAGGTATTCAAATGAAGCGGAAAGAGCTAACACAGACATTTATGATGACTTCAAATTTAACAAAAACACACTTTTTAGTCTCCATGGTTCAAGTTTTTTCAGTGTTACAAGGGTTAAGCACACGTATACGGACAGGTGACGTGGATTGGCAAGAGAGGTGACAGAACATTTTTCGGGTGAGCTGACCCGATCAAATCTGATCAACCATCGGCTCCGTGCGCCGCGCATGCTCACTGGGATGACACCGGAAATGACATCAGCGCAGCTCCGCAAAACCAAGAGGCGGTAAAGTAAGTACTTGGAAAGTAAGCAGTTACCGCCTCTTGGCTTTGCACGCCAGAGCGACCATCCCTGAAGGCATTGCTCAAACCAGAAGGAACCGACATCGATTGTAAGCCAGGGAGAAGTCAATATTTTGCAGGGCAAATAAATGTCAGATTGAGCTCAGAAAACATGGTTGTTCAGCCCATGTTGGATCAATTTTGGGCCGGCGTTGTAGGCGGTGGACCAACATTTAAAATGTAGCCGACAACGACTCTTTAACACCAAAGTGGCGATTTATGCTAACTAAAAAATAAATAGTTTTATATTGAGCATTCGGTGATTTTGTGAATAAAGATGCAATAGACATTTTATAAGCTTATGGTGTGCTACAAAAGCATAACCACAAGCGAATATAAGTATACGAAACATATTTTATTTTATTTTTCAGTCGTTGTACGGGCATGCACAGTGGAGAAAATTACGTCAGTTTAAAGACTATTTGAATTAAATCGAAGACTTCTTGGGCCACGAGCTAGGAGCAATACAAATGACTAAAGATGTGTGTAAAAAAGAGTGTTTCTCTTTATAGTAAAAAATAAATGCGAAACAGAAGACCCACAAATACCACGAAAAACAACAGAAGGCAAAACGCCAGCCTGTTTTATTTAAAGAAAGGCAGTCTAATGTACACGATAACCCACTAAGCATTGTATTACAGTGAGCTGAATTACAAGTAAAGTCGAATATCCGTGGATCTTTCAACCCCGCGGCAAAAAACACTGCGAGAGAGACCTGGATCTAAATGTCAATGGAGTCCAATAACTGTGGCGGTAGGTATCCATTCCGCAGATCAGTGTTCTGTCAATGCAGGGCCAACGTAGCCGACGGTGGCCCAACACTAAGACACAACTGACTTGATCCCAACCACGTTCATTGGCCCAACGTTAGTTTATTGTTGAGCCAACGTCTGCGACGTTGGCCCAACATTAAGCCAAAATTGGTCCGATGAACCGTGGTAGCAGGGTAGTGTTTGTTACCGATCCATACCTTCCCGCCACATGTTTTGTCAGTTTCTCCATCGGTCGAATTTCCAATTTTGTCAGTTCTTCTGGTGGTCAGATTTCCCAATCAGTGCTGCACGAGCGGGTAGGACTGGCAGGATGGCTGACTGGGAGGGGGGGGGGGAGGAAATACAGTATTACTGATAGTCAGAACATTACAATGTTAGTGAAATCAATTGAAAATAAAACAAATCACTGTTATACACAGTTAAAATTCACGATTACCAATATAGGCCTATGGCATATAATTACTTTCGTGATTTTTTTATAATTATTTATTAGCTATACGACATGGCTAATTTTCATGGGCTATAATAATGCAAGACAATGCACGATGATGTAAACAACTTTAAATGGTACTGTCCTAGGCTGCTAATAACGACATTTGCGATCATTCTTTGCAAATTTGTCTTATTTCGAATTTCTGTGATTTCTGGAAAAAAAAACTGTAACAATTGCCCACAATGTCGAAAACCAAATGCTTAAAATGTATAACTTTGAATTTAAAAGATTATAAACTGAATAATACTTGAGCAATAAAGTTTTTAACTTAATTAAACCGAGGTTATATAATTATAGAGATAAGGTACATGTTTGATGCATCAAACTTGACTTGTATGAACACATATTTAGTATATTTATATTAGCATGGGTGTCTTGAAGTAAAAAAAATAAACTAGAGAATAAATATATATAACAATATTATTTGGTAAAGCGATAAAAATCAATATTACCACCGACTATTAGATAATTTCGTTATTATCTATTATCAAGCAAGCGACTTCAAGCAAACAGTTCTGAACAATTATCAAGCAAACAGTTCTGAAAGAGATGAGGCTGATCAATATTATATTGATTAGCCCCCCCCCCCCCCCCCACCCGTGTTTGTGCTCCCAGGTCAGATGGGCAGCACATCTCTGGGGAAACTGACCACATCTCGGAAATTCTGCAGTTCATTTCACACGCGCATGTAAAATGGGTACGTCCAATCAAATACAACTTTATAGTAGTACGAATTGCTAAGCCTATTCGCAGGTGGTATACTGGCAAGTATTCTGCTTATTATTTAAAAAGTTGTGTCTCGCTGACGCGATCCACAACTTCAAGTGAGTGAAAAATATTCAGTTTTGCTTTATTTCAGTAGAGTATTATTATAGTTGTGTGTTGAAAAAGATATAAATATTCAGAAAGACATTTATATGTAAATAACTATATACATGGATATTACCAAGAATTTATTAACCATGTTTTCACTTTTAAAATGTGTGATATGTAGCATTAAAACACTTATATAAATTATATATATGTACCCAGACATGCAGAAAGGTTACCCTAGTATAGGCTGCGTTGCCACAATTATTTACGATGTCGTATACAACAGGAAGGGCATGGGGTATTAAATCAACCGAAAAACTTAATTTTAATCATTTTGAGCTCACATCTCTTTTGGTGTGACGAGTCACAAATAGTTGTTGAACTGAAAGGGTTAATTTTCCAGTGAGAGAATTTCAACATCTCATGAAATGCTCAGACCGTGAAATGAGTGTGTGTGGTTTAAGCATGGACTTGATAGGAGTAAAATGTCTGGTTCTACTCTCCGAAATGGTCTGTCTTCAAATGCAAGTAAAGTTCGCATCTAAGTGAACACAATTCGCTGTTTTAACAATGGTTTTAACATTGGTCCATTGTTTGATTCATTCGCCCAGAATTGAGCCAACTGATCCACCGCCTAAACATCACATTTGGCTTGTTATTCGTGCTATTTCGAGTCAGTCGCTGAGTCTGTCGCCTCAGGAGTTTCTGTCACCCGCGACAGTCGCATGCATAATTAATCACGTTATGCAAATGTTCTGTGCAGACAACATCTGATCAAGGAAAAGAGAATCAGATTTTATTTTCCTTGATCTCATCAAGGAAGGTTTCCAGTGTCTCCATTTGTGGCTCTATTGCTGGGTAAAATAATATCAAATATATGAGCTTAGACTGGTCATAATTATCATTCCTGATAAATTGAGATCCCTTGATCTGATCGAGCTAGGACTGGATGAGCAGACAAACAAATGAAGAAAGGAAATCTGAAGATATTATAATTTCACCCCCTTTCCCATTATCATACGTGTTGGTATGAATTTAATTGACTCATACACCGTGAATTAAGTGACTTAAGGGGGTTATATTATTGAAATGGTGCTGGTGCACGGGCATATCAAGAACAATTTGTAATCGTCTGTTCAGCTGATTATTTTGTTAATCTAATTTCAATATTGCTTTTTTTTATTGACTCCGACTTAAATACTACTTTATAATCTTATTTTTGTTATTGCTGTGTGTCTTGTTGTTCACAAATACACGATATGTATAACAAATATCACTGGCCAACACGGTGAAACAACAACAATGTCACGAAAAATATTAAGCACACTTAAATTAATAAATAATATAAAATTCAAAAATATTTCTAAATTTTACTAGATACCAATAAATTATACACTAGACATTTTTAGAGAAATTGATATTCAGACTTGAATGTGTCGTTTGGTTAAAATATGAACTTGAATATGGCTCCCATCCAAACAAGATGCTGGGTTAAAAATAAAGTAGTTTTACTCTACTACATAATTAATTGTCCTCTGATAATAAAATGGTTAACACTTTGAACACAATTATCAGTCACTTAAAGGTGTGTGCACAGTTTCAAATGACTGAAATTTACTTGAGTTTGTAAAATTTAAGTCACCACCTATGATAGTAGCACATATTTAAGACAAAAATCTTGTTTTAACAAAATGTTTAATTACACAAGTGCTAATGATAAAACAAAAAAACACCATAATCGACATTGGTGTCTAAATGTTAACCCTTTGTCTACCCAAGGACTTGTGATTCATATTCTACAATATTACTTTTAGCATCAGTGCAATTCAGCTCTGGCTACGTCGTAGCCAGAGCTGAACTGAACTTATGTAAAAAGTACTATTTTGCATTGTAAAGCCCAAAAAGGCAGGATCTCCTTACTTTACAAGTAAGCAGATACTGTCTTTTACTTTTGCACGGCAGTATTGGTGGCACAGACACCGCTTTGTACTCAATAGATTCGAAATTTGCAGGAAAAATTGAATATGGGTAAAATTTGAAATATTTGTCAACGTGAAATAATTTTAGTATTAAGTGCGTCCCCAGGGGATGAAGGGTTAATTAGATTACAAAGTGACACAAACATCTGTGTGATAAGGTGGTCCGTTACAGAGCACTAGATAACGTTATGCCACGAATGTTTACATCTCTCAATCTGCCACGAGCTATTAGCCAAGTCATTACGTGCAGATCTGTGTACCGGATCTACAGGATTTGCCGGGATTTCCCAGGACTCGGATGGTGAAGAATAATAGTCTGGTATCAGCAGGGTGACTATGTATTGCCAGATACATAGTAAGGGCATCATTTGATATATTCAGGGAGGGTTGGCTAGATAAATTGATTTAAAAATGATCCTACATGACGATGGAGACCACCGACTTTTTAAAATAAACTTTGACTAAATTATGAACCAAAAAACTTATTTTTAATTTTCCAAACATTGGTACTGCCCGAAAAAAATTAGAAACAAGGACTATTAGCTGAAAACATTGATTCAATGCTGACTAATATGGGGGCATCGTCTGCTCCGTTGGGCCAACATTAGCCTGCATTGACTGTTCATGTTTACCAGGATAATATGTGGTAATTATTAACCCTTACAGCGCTACAGTAGAACAATATTTTTTACCCATGTGAAGTTGTGTCTCGCTACCGCGATTCACAACTTCAACTGGGTAAAAATTACTCATATTTGTAATAATTTTAGAACAAATATTTGTGAATCTTGATGTTCAAACACGAATTCCACTCTCAATGTCTGTATTTTAACCTGCTAATAAAGTAGATTAAACTGTAGTCGCTCCAAGCGGTTTAAGGGTTAACCCTTTCAACTCTAATTTGTTGTTGTTTAAACCATGGAGACCAAAGTGTTTTGTTCAATTTGAAATCATAATAAGTGTCTTAGTTAGCTCTTTCCGGTTCATTTGAAAACCTATGTTATGGATCTACGACCTTTAGAAATACTTTAATTCTTTCAATGCGGAGATCGACTTTATACGTCAGAATATGACGTCTGTGGACGTCAGATTCTGACGTATAAAGTCGATCCCTGCACTGTAAGGGTTAATCTATGTCTTTCAGATCCCGGTATGGGATGTTTTATCTGGATCATACTCCAGGAGCTGACAGCACCACCCACTGGTTTTTTGTCTGGAAGCTTTTTGATCAAATTTTTGTTTGCTAAATAGTTTTGACTGACTTGTCAACAGAAGCACTTGTGACCCTGACAGATTACATCAAAGAACATTATTCTACTATTACATCCCCAGCCCTATAAATACTGAAGATGATGTCCGACAATGCGGTATATTTGAAACAAAATGATACTTTTTTTTAATATACAGGTTTTTGTGAACACCCGAGATAAATTCTAATTATGTTGGCATTGGTTTATTCACCTGAAAATGTTGTTAAAAATGAAATGAGAAAAATAGTTTCCAGCTCAGCCGGGAAAAGCCAAATGGCGGTAACTGCTTACATGAAATGTAAATAGGTGCGGCCTTTTGGCTTTACATAGCTCAGTTAATATGTCCAAAAACAAAAACACTATCTTCCCTATATTCAGGCGAAGTACACTTCTTGATTGTTTCCATTCTTTCTCGACTTTTGTTTACACTTTGGAATACACAGGTGTCCAGTGGTGAACTATCTTAAGTACTGGAGAACACAAATAAGCATGTGCATCGAGTTGAAAATCTTCAATGCGTATAAAGTTTGGAAATGACATAAACATTCGATTTTTTGTAGACAAATTATGCTGGACAAGTGTATGTTTAATGTTGGTTTATCGGGCCATCATTGAATTAACATTGGTTCAGAGTACAAGCTCAGATAAAGTACGCTATTTGGTGCTAGTAAAGATAGTATCAAACGGAAAGTGACTGGAGAATTTGACAGGTCAATCACAACATGGGGTACACACGGAGTAATTAACAAAGATTGTTATCCCAAGTCATATATAATCACTGCCCATAATTATTATCGCATATTTCTATGTCATAATAACCATTAAAATAGATTGTATATATTTATATGTATATTAGGTGTACATATATTGCATTTCACCTGTCACGAATAATGTTTATTTCCCCTAATAAATTGTTGGATATATACTAATTAAATTAATAAATAAATATATTCACATGGGCGCCCATTTCAATGTCTAGTACCTGGATTATGGTGATCAATTGATACTTTAATACAAAATAAAAAGTACAGTACGAGTTGGGTGGAAGGTAAATAAATCATGTAATTTTCAGGTTAAAAAACGTAAGAAAATGTTACAAAAATATAATCGCTGAATAGAGTATTGTAACGGTAGTGCGACATTTATTACTTTACTTAAAATATAACAAAATATTCCAGTAATTGAAGCATAAACCAGCATTGCCTTTGTATTGCTTATTATTTGCAGATACGAAATTTTAAAGCAATGAAGTAAATAATATAAAATTATTGTTCATTTCGAAAATCAGATACTGGATAATTGTTATCCTTTAAAAAATATAGACTTAATAACTATTGTTAAGTTTTACTTATAGGTCTAGTTATAATTATACATTAATTTTATCCTTTTATTCTAAAATTCAGATACTGGATAATTGTTATCCTTTAAAAAATATAGACTTAATAACTATTGTTAAGTTTTACTTATAGGTCTAGTTATAATTATACATTAATTTTATCCTTTTATTCTGAAATTCAGATACTGGATAATTTTTATCCTTCAAAAAATATAGACGTAATAACTATTGTAAGTTTTACTTAAAGATCTAGTTATAATTATGCATTAATTTTATTCTTTATTTGAGAGTAGCGTCCTGCTTGCGTGCATCTTCCAGCAAGATGGTCCCTTATCGTGCCTTGCCGGACAGTCGGGAGGCCAGTCCCCCATCCCCGATAAAACAACCACACAAACATCCCGGTGAAATCCTGGCTTTTCCCAGCTGATAGCATCCCTCTGATCCCGGGTGGCCAACTGGATCTCCAGCGATACACTCATCCCTCTATAATGATTTGCAATACCAAAAGGCAGTAACTGCTTACTTGAAAAGTAAGCAGTTACCGCCTTTCTGGCTTTGCACGCCTGTATATACGGAATATCGATCCAATTGACATTTTAAGTGTGTAAATGGTACTCTTATCATCTAGTATTTATGCTTGTTTTCAGCCAAATTTTATATATTTTTGAATGACTGATCCGCATTTATGCTTTTGCACTGATCAATTTGTATCCACGCCAGTTTGGAATCGCTTTGGCCACTCAGAAAGTGCAAGAGCAAACATAAAATTAGGCATTTCGTCGGAAGAAGAAAACGGACAGAAGGTTAATAGGTCGCTATTATTTTATCGGTGGCATGATTCACCGAATGAGAGTCCTAGAATGACCTCTTATGTCAGCCATCATGTCATATTGGTTTACATCCTGGAGATAATCTATATTCAGACTGAGAAAATTAGTCATTATCCAGCTAAGTTAATTTATTTAAATTTTCAACCACTTGAGGTTGTGTCTCGCTACCGCGATCCACAACCTCAAGTGGTTGAAAATTACCCATATTTGTTTAATTCAAGATTAAACATATACAAATGTTGATGTTTAAATATAATAGTAAGTTATTTGATCGGAAAATAAAGCAAATTATAAACGACTATGGTCATGAAGCATTAGCGGTATAAGGCTTAATGTTATAGCTATATGGTAGTATAACAAGTGAAGGTGTTGGGGATAACAGCACTAATACAACCTTCACCAAATGTGTCATTTCTATCACACAACTAACCATTTTGTTGCATTATATTTGCAAAAAATTGAATATTTATTGTAGAATAAAACCTACATAATGCAAGAAATACATAAAACAGAATTATGTATTTCTGATAATGGACATGTGTTAAAACCGGTCATAGCAGATCCACATATAGATCAGCTGAGTTATCCAATATAGGCCTACCGAATCCTGTATTGTTGGATACTTATCTGGTACCTACGATAATATATCTTGCATAGATACTTTTTCAATGTTATAATACCATTTGATGTGTTGTTATGATATGCACTAATTATTTAGTGTCGTTTTCCAGAAATGAAAAGCTGCTTATTGATTTCTTTCATAGCTAATAATCAATAAATATAATTAACTGTTAAATATAATTAAAGAATTGTGAAATGAGTTTTGTTAATTTAAATTACTAATGCAATCTCCAGCTTCAGCGCTGATATTGTCAGAAATTAATACGATTATATGAGTACTGAATATTACTACGTTTATTATTTTTAATGGTTTATATTAATTATAAGTCAATATAAAAGCGGACTGATCCGTTAGGTAAAACACGGCCTCAACATGGCCTCGTCGTTGTTTTTTCCCAGAGACACAGAGAAAATCTGATACTTCTATTAAATTGTGTTCAATTTAAACTTCCAGAATTTGTAAATTATTATTTTCCTTTTTTAATAATCACCTCTCTAATTTAACATTAATTGTTTTTTATAAAATTGTTAATTAGTGAACAATAATACGCGAGTCTATTTAAATTGAATTGATTTGAATGTGTGTTCGCCTCACTTAGTTTTCGTTATGATTGTTAGGCCTATAATTATAATATTTATTTTAATGCAGATTATTCACAATATGAATGAGCGTTGTTTATACTTAATTGTGACTATAGTACGTTATAACTATCTGCAATAAGCAAAAATAAATTTAAAAATGACTAACCGTTTCCACAAAACCGAGTCATTGTGTTCCAATCCATGCTTCCAGGTCTAATACACTGAATATGATTGATATAGGTTCACGATGCGTACACGGTACACCATTCTATGTACACATGTATACGGCGTTATACACACTATGTATGTTTACAACTTCATGTCTATTTCAATTACCCTGATATTTCGCAGATTGTTTACTTTCTTGAAAACTGAGCAGATCATGCAGTAAGTGTATATGTAAACCAGTTATAATAATTAGCCCCACGCTTTGCCACCAATAAGATCGAAAACAAATAGACTCGTCTTTCAAAAAGTGGGTCATAAAAGCGCAGTGTATAATATAGTGAATAATAAAGAAATCACTTCACTATTCAAAATATAGTTTAAAATTAAACGGCTCCAACATCCCAGTAACAGGTGACATTGACCCAATGTTTTTTATTGCTGGCCCAATGTCCACGACTCTGGCACAACATTAAAACAAATATTAAAAAATCTGAAAACGACTACGCTGTTCTCAAACCAAAAGCAGTATCTGCTTACTTGTAATGTATTAAGCATATTCTGATTTGGCTTTGCAAAGCAGTATAGACGTGACTAATATAAATACAAATTAAATGACCCTCACTTGAATTGATAAAAGAGTTCGTGGCGAGTGATCAACTCATCAAATAATGCAATTTGAAGGATGTATATTTTTCATAAATAGTAAAAGTTTTCGTCATTTGAAGCAATTCAGAATATTTGCATTATTATGTAATATTGATGGTTATGTCACATCTACCATTTGCATTGGTGAGTGTCTAATATTACTAATTTATTACATTGAATCGTGTAATAAATGTATGTATGTATTTTGGTATTGTACTGTAGTGTTTGAGTATACATGTAGTCTATTGTATATTAGTGTTCCTTTCCACCTACCATCTGTCTACATGTAGAAGAAAACTTATTTGTCCATATTCGGGTCGCAACATACACGTTTTCAAGAAAGTTTCAAACTTCATGACAAAGTATGCCAATTCAAAAGCAAAATTTGCCGATTATTTAACCGCATAATTCACAACAACGGATGGCTATTTTGTAATATAAAATAGAAAAATATTTGTAAAAAAAATATAGAAAAACAAATCACCAACCTGGAATTACTGTTGCTGTGTCATCACAGAGGACAAACCACATACAGTAGAGAAATTAGTGTAAATAGACAAGTGACAAGTTGAGGGTCATCTGTGTAAAATGAGCCGTGCAGGCAGACAGGTAACCAGTGTGATCAAGGTCAGATAGGAGAACTCTTCATCAGATATAACACCCTACATGACAGTGGTGGCTGTAAACGGTGTATGAATGCTTCAGGAAGGGTAAAAAGCACACAACGTCACAAGAGAAGGCAATTCTGAGTTAACCCTTTAACCGCCGGTGCCGCATTTATTCGGGTTTTTATTTTTTATTAGCATTTTATCAAATCTGAATAATTTTCACTCACTTGAAGTTGTGAATCGCGTCAGCGAGACACAACTTCAAGTGAGTGAAAATTCAAATCGAATAATTTGGCGGTTAAAGGGTTAAAGGGACTATAGCCCACCACCTAGTTTTAGTCATGCTTGCAAAAAATCTAATCTTGCATGATACATTAAACACTTTCAGTGCGTGGACCGTCTTTATACGTCAGATTCTGACGTATAAAGACGCTCTCCGCACTGAAAGAATTAAAATATTTATAATGGCCGAAGACCCATAACATAGATATCCAAATGAACCAGAAAGAGCTGACTAAGACATGTATGTATGATGATTTCAAATTAAAAAACCCTTCAGTCTCCATGGTTTAGACAAAAATAATTCAGCATTGTAAAGCTTAACAGTTAATTATAGTTGTATTTTATTGCTAATAATGGTGTTTTAAAAATGGAAAGATTTGTATATGAAAGGTTTGTATTTGAGACCACCCTGAATAAACTAGGTGGTGGTGGGCTAGTCCCTATAATTATAAAGATCTTAAATCAAGGTGGTTATACTAATATACACAACATTGCAGATACAGTACTACAGTTAAACACTGCCTATTTTTCCAAGCCTAAACACGAGATGTTGTATTAATGCGATGCTGGCCTAACATAAATACAACATGGGCTCAACTTATTTGTTGGTTGGTTATAAATTACAGCAAAAATTCAATAATGGATACAATTGATGAGCCTTGATCCTAATCATTCTGCTGTTGAATTGTTTGTTTCTTTTTAATCAATAGACATATAATAACTTCAGTTATTTGATGAGCTGTTCATCTATCATTTATCATTTAATGAGCTGAGTGTTTATCGCAAGTAATTGTTTTAACCCTCAAAGCGCTGAATTAATTTGTAAAAACATTGCGACCAAAGAGATTTTTCAATTTGAAATTATCATAATTGTCTTATTTAGCTTTTCGTATTCATTTGAATACCTATGTTATGGGTCTACGGCCATTAGATTTTTTTTTCCATGCTCTTACAGTGCGGGGATCGATTTTAGTCGTCAGAATCTGACGTCTACAGACGTCAGATTCTGACGACTAAAGTCGATCGCCGCGCTGTAAGGGTTAACTTCAGTAACATTTTATCAAAATATATGTAATATACATGTAGCTAATATACATTTGCCTCAGGGCTAATATACGTGTAGCTCAGGTAATATACATGTGCATAAACATCAGGGCTAATGTACATTTAGCCCAGGTTGTAGCCAGGTCAGTGAGTCAGTAAATGAATCATTGTATACCTAAAATCAAATGCGTCATCAGTTGTATCTCATATATTTTAAATACATGAACACAGTTAGAAAGTGAAGCACATTATAAAGTTATTAAGTGTTTTTTCTTCGCATACACAACTGGAAATTAGGCACATTTTAATATTCGAACTTAATTAGGTAAATAATAAGTGCATGGTGCATTTATATAAAATATAAGATATGTGAGAATTGCTAAAAATAAAAATCCTCATCTTGTGTAGAATTGAGAAAAAGAAATCTGAAATTACACTTGATTACGTATATATAGACTAATTGTAAACTATGCAATATTTTTTAATACAATTTTCAAGGTAATTGACAGGTGACTAGGAAATGATTCTTGCAAATTATTTCATAAAAATTGCTCGACAATAATGACATGGGACTCGTAGAAAAACGTGCGCTACAAATTGGTTACAGCGTCGGCGACTAGTCACTGATAAAATAATGCACTGATACGTCAGTGGGGATTCCAAAATGGACATAGCAAGTGTTGATAATCTACCGTAACAGAGCTAACTTACTGACTGTGGATGAGGCCTCACATAATGGCTTCTTAAAATGACGAAAATCACTAGAAATATTCCAAATAAATCTTCATATCCACACGCCTGTGGTGCGAGGGTCAAGCCCGGTGTATCCGGACTGACCGGGATGCTACTGATCCCTGTAGTATCCACGTGTTGGTAGTAAGAGGCCAGCTGCTGAGGCTGGCGCTAACATGTGGCCACTATACGCCGACCCCCAAACAGCCGAGTGTCCACTGATCTAACATTTCCCCAATGCCAGATCGATGCGGGACCGGCGTCTTCGACGCCAGTCCCGCATTGATCCGGCATTGGGGCAGTGCTTCACGCGGCCAGGGTAATAAATTTCGTACGAGAGGGCATCACACCTCCCAGATTGTGAAGAGAGTTGTAAAACAGGGGGTCGACCGCCCACTTCCGCGCCGTACATTCATTGATGTCCCTAGATCCCTGGTCGCAATATGTCTTCTCTACACACAGCCGTCTCACACTCAATCCAGACACAAGTGTTTGGTTACCTAATAGTAGCCTGTGGGCGGATTGAAATCACTACAATAAAATCACTCCACTGCGTAGAGAATAGGTAGACGAAATTTAGTAAAAAAAACATGTTCGTAAGGGGGGGGGGACAAAATACATCAATCATGACAAAGTATTGAGAGATCGCAAATTTCACTGGATGGCAGAGACAAAAACTGGAATAGGAATTCAAACTTGAACGTCTTATCAAGAACTTTATATAGATATAGATATAAAGTTATTGGTGTTATCAAGGGGTGACAGTTGTGCTGTTAACTGCGAAAAAAAACATTTTAATTTATTGTGTTGCTGAAATTTAATGTTATCATTTACATTTAATAATTGTTGGTTTAATGTTGCGCAAGCTTTACTGAGGAAGTCCTGACATTTAGCCAGCATCTATATCTATTTTTCTTGCCAGCGCGATCCACATCCTCAAGTGACTGAAAATAACTTGGATTTGTAAAATTTGAGTTACAATGTTTCACTTCAGTTTCACATATTAAAACATTTCACCTTGACACTTTCAGAGCGGGGACTTTCTTAATACGATGATTCAGGTATTTAAATGAAGAAGAAAGAGAAACTAAAATAAGACATTTATGACGATATCAAATTAAAAAAAACAACTTTGGTCTCCATGGTTTTCACAAAATAATATTTCAGCTTTATAAGGGTTAAATTTCTCTCTATTAGAAAAGTTGAGGGCATCTTAGCATTTCTAATAGAAATGAGGGAGAGCTAAGACAATGTATATTTTTGAATTTTGAAAGGTTAGCGGTTGTGCGTAGAATCAGAAAACGGATACTGACATTTTGCACCACGATGCAGTCCACATCCAGGGCACAGAGCCAATCATGCGGATCAACAAACACACAGAAATATAATCTGATATACAAGCAAATACAAAAAAAATGTATAAATATACAACGTCGGCCCAACGTCTTCGACGTTGGTCCAACATTGCATAAATGTTACACCAATATTTTGTGTTTGCTGGGATGATATCCCAATACGGACTCACCTCACATAATCTGATTATATTATATGTCATATATCCCACTGGTAGTCATTATTAACTCTATGGTACAAGTATCCTAGGTGAGCGAGGAGGGAGGGATAGGCGAGCAGGAGGCCAGCCTGACCACTGACTCAGCGGATGACAATGAGCGCGAGATGTGGTGAGCTGGAGCTACAGTGTCATACTTCATGGTTGTGATGGGCGCGCTGCCACAGCTGCGGCGCTACTGTACATGCGAAATATTTTGCAAAATTTTTCTTGTACAGTATTTCACAATTATTTTAAAGATGAAAATATTATGTTAATAAATATTATTTCCCATAAAACTGATCTGGTTTGTGACCGAATTTAAGTAAAAAAAACCAGTTACGTCACCTCCGAGCTAATTGATAATAATTGATCGACAGTGAATGAATGAATTAATGAATGAATGAATGAATGAATGAGGATTGATTGATTGATTGATTGATTGATTGATTGATTGATTGATTGATTGATTGATTGATTGATTGATTGATTGATTGATTGATTGATTGATTGACTGATTGATTGATTGATTGATTGATTGTTGATTGATTGATTGATTGATTGATTGATTGATTGATTGATTGATTGATTGATTGATTGATTGATTGATTGATTGATTGATTGATTGATTGATTGATTGATTGATTGATTGATTGATTGATTGATTGATTGATTGATTGATTGATTGATTGATTGATTGATTGATTGATTGATTGATTGATTGATTGATTGATTGATTGATTGATTGATTGATTGATTGATTGATTGATTGATTGATTGACTGAACAATGGATTAAACATTATTGATTTAACAATTGATTGACGACTTCAAATGTAAATACATGATTATCTTAATCTAAATGTTATTTTTCCAGATCGAGCTCCACTAAATTGCAGGTTGTCTGTTTCTAGGTGTACGGTATGTGTAGATCGCAGGGGCATGGCCTGTAGTACTACGAGGTCTAGCCCTTGACACCGCCCACATACATAACAACCTCATAAAACGGTAGATCTGGAGCGGGGAGATGGGAGGGGGGGTCAGTGGTGAGTGTGCTGACTTGATGATATCTCACGACCAGGAACAGTGAACCCTCTCAGCGCGGAGACCGTCTTTATACGTCAGAATCTGACGTCTGTAGACGTCATAAAGACGGTCCCCGCACTGAAAGAATTAAAAAATGTAGAGCGGCCGTAGAGCCAACACATTGGTATTCAAATGAATCAGAAAGAGCTAACTAAGACATTTATGATGATTTCAAATTGGAAAAAACAGCATTTGGCCACTTCGTTTATGGACAAATATTTCAGCGCTTCAAGGGTTGAGCTAACCAGCTAATGCTAAACTCCTGACAAACAACGGAGAAAAAACGTTCATAAAACTGGGCCTTGATTTACTAGTATATATAGTATCTTAAAACGAGGACCCTTCAAAAATTGCTGAACGTCAAGCCGCCGTTGCCCTATATTGAGTCAACATCTCAACAGCCATGCGATACTTTTGTCTCCATGGTTTATACACAAATATCTCAGGGCTATAAGGGTGTTAATAAAACGTAAACATGGTGTTGCTACCTCAAGGCTCGCCACTGATAACGTGCTAAAACCCGGTGCTGCTCCGACCACACATTCCCCTCTGGGTTCATAAAATGTAGAAGCCCAGACGATAAAACCCACGTGACGCTGACCCAATGGTGGATTAATGTTGGTCTAGCGTCTGCGACGCTGGTCCAACATTAATCCACCATTAGTTTAACGTCACGTTTCCATAGGATGATAAAGAGGTGTACTACGCGGAAGATAATGCTACTAAAGATGTTGTACTTTTTGGCATTCCAGAGTTTACTGATGCTTTATCGTAAATGAAGTTTTGCAAATTGTATATGACGTAAATACACTGGTTTTACTAATAGACTGCAACACGGATTTGTTTACTCTGTAAGTTACTTCAGCATTGTGGAAGCTTCTAAAAGTGCACAAAATAATCAATTATTTGAGTTAATCCCTCAATGTACTTTCAGTACATATGTGAAGCATGATGTCCAACATTTAAATGTAAAATTAATTACCATACAAGAATAACAAGGTTATTATATTTACACGAATATATATAATTGTGAAAAATCACATTCAGAATGTATGACAGACAGATATTTTATTGACAGAAATAAAAGTCATTACAGACTTATTTGCCATAGTAATAAGAGAGATATATGTACATGTATATACAAGAATGTTAGTTTGTTAAAATCATATAAGACATGTTAATTTCAAACAAAAAGCAAAATAAAAAACCCTCAATTATGTGTTAAAATATTCCAGCGTGAGAGATTCAATATAACAAGCTCCAATATTAAAAAAACTAATCATATGCCTCTTCAACGCCCCCCCCCCCCAATTTAAAAGTTTCAGATGAAGAAAATAAGTTTCAAAAAGTTTCATAATAATTTTAGTTTAGTTTAAAGAACAATCAATCACTTTTTTATTTCCTGTTGTTTATAACACATTTTAATTTTTTTAATTAAAAACATTGCATTCGAGTGAATAAATCACATTTAATATATGAATACTATAAATAAAAACGTCACACACTGGCACTAACAAGTTGAAGTAGATAAAGAACTAATTTCCAAGATAGCTTCTAAACTTGCATTCTTGTACAAGTTAGGATATATTTAGGCTACGGATTGGTCGAAATGGCTATCTCGACCAAAATCTACGATATATCGTAACTAGTACCAAAATACGGGCCCTGCGAAAGATATATATCTCAACAAACACGATACATTGTACCGATGCCGCTGTAATGTCTAGCCAGCATCGCAGACGAAGAACCAACATTAAAGCAGCATTGGGATGGCATCTACTGTTTATCAGGATAATATATATTATTCAATCAGAATATTGCATTTGTGTTTGCTTATAAATGCAATCTTATATACTAATATTATCTTCACTAGAACAAACATGGAGTTTGACCGGTCAAAATTTTTACTAACTAATGCGTCAGTCATTGATAACTGTCATTTTCATTGCACAAGTCCAAGATGAATGAGAATTGCCTAATCAATTATCATCTTGGCAATGTGCGACAAAAATGAAAATACGATGGTGGATAAAATCGTCCTTGACTAAAACACTTTTCATATGATTAAACATTTTGGGCCACTAGATAATAAACGCTGGATAAACGGTAGAGTTGTAACATATAGGCAATCATTATAAATCGTCAGAGAAGATACCTTGTATAAAATGTAAACGGTCAATAAAGATGCGATAATAATATAAATAATCAATTATATTAAGTTTATGTGACAACAATGAAATAATCGTCATTGAGTCACTCGTGTTAGGAGTGGAACAGAGAATGAGGTTGTGTATAAACCACATAGTATTCGATGATAGGTTAGAACATGTAGATAGTGGTTAGAATAAATATTATTTCTCTCCCAGTAGAGTCTGTTACAGAGAGAGTGAAAAATATTAGTGACTTTTTTGAAATGTTACGAAAACGCAATAACATGCTGCACGATTACTGTAGCATTGTCAACAAAGAATATTATTGTAATTGAAAGTTGGACGTTGTTATAGGCACAAGGAAACCAACCCACAAAGCCTAAAAACATTAACTAACTGTCTTCTCAAAGCCAATGTTACTACTTTTTTTAATGAATAAAAAATATATGTATTAGACGTTTCAAAAAACGGGGAAACCAACCTACAAAGCCAAAAAGTAGTAACATTGGCTTTGAGAAGACAGTTAGTTAATGTTTTTGGGCTTTGTGGGTTGGTTTCCCCGTTTTTTGAAACGTCTAATACATATATTTTTTATTCATTAATACTTCATTTTCGTTGGTTGAGCCATTAGGATGGCCAATACTGCATGTGCTCGGGCTGCTACTGCATAGTACAAATACATTACTAACACTAACTTACTTAAAATAAAAACCATTTTGATCATTTCATTACAAGCGAAGTGTTAGTTTTAGAGCTACTCTTGAGACACTGTCTATATATCAGTGGTCACTGCAGACTGACCAGTCCAGTCGCAGCTGACCATTGTTTATATCCAGCTATGGCGTGCTGCATCTACTACAGAGAGATGATTGATGAGAAATGTTGCGTTACCTTTTAACTGAGGTGTCGTCGCTGAGTGTTCGCTGATCGTCCCCTGTTCGCTAATGGGTTCCCCTAACGATAGGCGCGGGCGACTGGCCAGCTAGCCGCTGTAAGATGATTAAAGAGTGATGTATGTGAGCGCTGGACACCCGTTGACCGGTGTAGTGACCACTCCGGGGTGACACCTGCGGGTGGAAGGCCTGGGCGATGGAGGGGTCAATCCGTCGCCGCCGCCGCCGCCGACCCGTCACTCAGTCGACCAAGTGAATTTACATCCGAATGGACGTAGTTGTTTGTGGAGGGGGGGGTGGCCCACCCGCCTGCCTGCATACATACACCGCGATCTATGTTACCAAACAACGGTATCTACATTTTAATTCAGGACAAGACGCGAATCGCGCAGCGATTCGTATCTTGTCCTGAATTAAAATGACTCAATCTACAACATTACAAGACATTTTTCAACAACCGTTCTAATTTCCTATTTTCTCAGAAAAAAAACGAATTTATCAGACAGCTTTCTTTTTCTTGGACTACATTTAGATATACGTTGTTTCGGTAAGACACGGCCAGCTTGCCCCCGCGGCTCTGGCCGGCCACTCCACCCCGGGCAGTGTGCGCCGTCCGAGGGGGCCCTCCTATTTGACGCGCGGTCGCGAGCAGAGCTGTAAACTTGGCCACATCGCGAGTATACACGCTCATTTACGAGGTACGGTCACAGCGCCATTTGTCACCGGAGTTGCACTTGACAAAAAGTTGTGATTCAATAGGTATAATTGGCTTTTAAATGCTCCCTATCAGTGTATTTTATCAGACGATTCTCTCATTAAATGATATGAATATATACTGCTCTACAAAGCCGAAATACAATAAAAGCTACTGCTTTGTAGATTTTGGTGGCAGTATATATTTAAATAAGAAAAATCAGCATCACTTTGATGCAAGATGCTTAGAGCAAGTCGTTTCCGTCAACAAGATTAGTCATTTTTATAATCACACAAATTTCAAATCACACACCAAGGAAAATAGATTATATTTTCCTTGCACACACTACCCAACAACACAAAACATTTGTATAACATTTGTACAACGTCGGCCCAACGTCTTCGACGTTGGTCCAACATTGTACAAATGCTATACAAATGTTTTGTGTTTGCTGGGTAAAGACATTCAATGAAATCCTAATAACTTTAACATTCATACACTGTATTTTCACACATATACTTTATGTAATTTCAAAACAAAGTATCTTCAAAGGTAATTTTCAGTATCCCAGCAAACACGAGACGTTAACCCAACGTTAGTTTAATGTTGGGCCAACGTCTGCAACGTTGGCCCAACATTAAACTAACGTTGGGTTAAAGTCTCGTGTTTTCTAGGTAGTTTGTTATAGAAATCCTTGTAGAAATGTGGTGCTGACTTCTAGATACTGTGTTTTGACCGGAGACGGTTGATTTATGGATTGGAGCAGTGGGCACTTACCTGGTTGTAGTGGTAGGTCAGAGGGCAGATCCGGAGCGCTGCCTGGTGTGTTAGTGCGGATCCCTGGGACTCCCTCTGGCATGTATATCATTGGTTGTCCAGCGGACGCCACCGGCGCCTCATATCCCTAGTAATATGGCCGCCCGTGTCCATGGCAACCAACCGAGTCCAGATCCCGGGGAACCTAAACAAACAGGGCGAAAATCAGGATCAGTGACGCATAACTGGATGCGATAATCAACACATGGATCGTATATGTTACGAGCGCCGGGATCATCACCGGATGTTACTTATTGATGAGTGGGCTGAACATTAGCGAGTGGTGGCAATCAAAGAGTGCGACTGTACCCCCTCCCCCTCCTCTGACATTTTGACCAATGGTCATTCGCCAGGGATGCTGTCAATCACACGCCAGTGTCCAGCAAGGATAGATCATCCACACTCACTCCGCTGGTCAACATGCCCTCTCATCCCAAGAACACTTCTAACAAATCAACTTGATAGTTTAGCTCTCAACAGCCAGAATACCCTCAGCAGAGAAAGCTATTTATTTCACAAAACGGCCGTAGTACACAGCAAGCGGGAGAAGTTCACTTACTGTTGGACCAGCCGATAGACGTTAGACCAATATTAAAACAACATTGGCTCAACATCTGTTTTTTGCTGGTTTTGCAGAACTAGAAATTTTTGCCGTGAAGATACAAGGTGTTTACCAAATGTTGATTTGATGTTTAGCCAGCGTAAATACATATCTAAGTTTCCAAAGTTATATGTAAAAACATTGTGTTATAAAAAAATGTGACAAAACATTCTTTAATCAAACTAGAGAAATAAAATCAATGTTCGATTTTCATAAAAAAAGAATTTTTTTTTTTTAAAACATACGTCAAAAAATTACATTATGTACATTCTACATGTCAAGTTATTGTGTTAACTAGGCTTATTTAAATTCGCATTCCCAATGGTCCAATGCTAGTGTAATGCAGGCCATCGACTGCGAAGCTGGCCCAACATTGGATCAATGTCTCATTTTCTCTGGGTGAGTCCATAGTGGCTTCGCGTGGATCAGGCTATAATTATTGACCTCGAGGAGCAAAGTGTCAATAGGTGTTTATGATGGAGATAATAATTAATCCTAAGTGTACATATGTAGTTTATATGGGATCAATTCATCACCATTTACCCCTCCCCATCACACACGAGACATCCAATGCTGTATCAATGTTGGGCCAGCGTCGTAGACGCTGGCCCAACATTGATACAACATTGGGTGAATATATCCACATGTCATCCTGAATATCATTCATCAAATCCACCTCCGTTGACTGATGTCAGATTATGTTCTGTCCACGGTACATGAATAAACTATGCCATTATCACGCCCAGCGATCAGGCTCGTCATGTAATACATTATGTTAATAGATATAACTGTCACAGACCTGGCGTGACCAATCACAATGACAGAGGTGGAGGTTATGTGACTCCGCTAATCCGTTATCTCTATAACCAGCCTATTAGAGGATCTCTCACTGTAGACCTGTCATCTACCTAATAAACCGATCATAACATATCTACATGTCCATCTAAATGTAATCTCACGTAATTCAAAGGGATTGTCTGCTCCGTTGACATTGAGGAAATAATTATGCTAATTATAAAGTAAATATCGGCTGTCATAGAATGAATGGTTAGAATGATGGTTTACTTGTGAGGTTTATAATCTGATTGCTTGGTTATCTTATCATATAATTGCTTCTTTTAATATTTGATTTGTCATTCAAATAATAGATTGTCGTCAGTAAATTCAGTGTCAGATTTGTAATCAGATGCCTATTTCAAATGAATGAAGAACATTCAGGGCTATCAATCAATCAATCAATCAATCAATCAATCAATCAATCAATCAATCAATCAATCAATCAATCAATCAATCAATCAATCAATCAATCAATCAATCAATCAATCAATCAATCAATCAATCAATCAATCAATCAATCAATCAATCAATCAATCAATCAATCAATCAATCAATCAATCAATCAATCAATCAATCAATCAATCAATCAATCAATCAATCAATCAATCAATCAATCAATCAATCAATCAATCAATCAATCAATCAATCAATCAATCAATCAATCAATCAATTAATCAATCAATCAATCAATCAATCAATCAATCAATCAATCAATCAATCAATCAATCAATCAATCAATCAATCCATCAATCAATCAATCAATCAATCAATCAATCAATCAATCAATCAATCAATCAATCAATCAATCAATCAATCAATCAATCAATTTATCAAGTTGGCAAGCACGCAAACTAGAAAACAATCAATCAAGCAAGCAAGCAATCAATAATTCAAACAAGTAAGCATACAGCGAATCAATGGATGTATTGATCAATAAATTGATGAATTGCACAATTATTCATTCATTCATTCATTCATTCATTCATTCATTCATTCATTCATTCATTCATTCATTCATTCATTCATTCATTCATTCATTCATTCATTCATTCATTTATTCATTCATTTATTCATTCATTTATTTATTCATTCATTCATTTATTTATTTGATTCATTCATTCATTCATTCATTCATTCATTCATTCATTCATTCATTCATTCATTCATTCATTCATTCATTTCATTCATTTCATTCATTTCATTCATTTCATTCATTTCATTCATTTCATTCATTTCATACATTTTATTCATTCATTCATTCATTCATTCATTCATTAGTTAAAGTCTTTATTCGTCTAGTAAGTAACTTTTTTCTACTTTCAAGGATTGTAATGAAAACTAAACACCATTGTTTAGTTTTCACAATAACTTTATGTGACTCATTTTTGCTCCATCTGCCAGACGTTGGTGTAGCCTTAAACAATCATCATTTGGTCATCAGATTGTGCCTGCCACGCTGGAGTAGAAGTAGCAGTAGTGAAATAATGCTGCTAATTATGTCACTATTTCACAACATGATTGACTACCAAATAATCTGAAATGCGTTTAACCCTTTAGCCGCCAAATTAGCCAATCTGAATTTTCACCCACTTGAAGTTGTGTCTCGCTGACGCGATCCACAACTTCAAGTGAGTGAAAATTATTCAGATTTGACAAAATGGAGGTCAACTATTTTCAAATGTTGCTGATTGATGTCACATTTTATCTTAAACATGTTTAAAAGGTGGTACTTAATGTGCTAATAAAAAATGAAAACCCGAAGATATGCGGCACCGGCGGTTAAAGGGTTGAAACAGTGCAATCCGCTGATGAAACACGATGGAGTATGATTTGTCATATACCCAGGAAACACGGGACGTTCACTCAACGCCGTTTTAATGTTGTGCCAGTATTGCGGACGCTGGCCCAACATTAATACGACGTTGAGTGAAGGTCTCGTGTTCTCTGGATAGGAGCGCGAAACATTTTGTTACCGCATCAATCAATCAATCAGTCGATCGGTGTGGTAGACTATCATAATCTGAGAGGGGATGACAGGAACAATAACTGTCCTACACCACAATACAACACCCGTATGATAGCTTCACAGCTCATACTGCTGCCCTCATCGTAACCCTCTGGGGCTTGAAGCACACGAAAACATTCAAAGCTAAAATTGGGTTTGATCACTTTTTCAATTGTGTTAAAAATCAAAATCATACAACTCTCTGTGATTCGAATTAGGAAAATTTATAATATAAAAGTATTTATGGATTGCAATTAAGATAATTTAGTTCACACAAGTTTCTGTTGTTGGTGACAACGGCCACTCTCCAGAAAATGGCCGTTGATAAAATCGGCCCTGTCGCAAAATGATTGACTGCCCAAATATGGTCATCCATCAAAGCTAATACGAGGTAAGAGGGGTGACGACATAACCTGTCTTAAAGTCTTTATGTCTGTTTCGCTCTTCTTTGGTCAGTTTTTATCTCCTTGTCAATCTCACTCGAGGGAGGCAAAGGCAAACAGCAGTAACTGCTTACTTTTCAAGTAAGCAGTTACTGCTGTTTTCTTTTGCACGGCAGTATACCGTATCACCATGGTAATTAGTCACTTAAATAGTATATTTTGAAATCTCAGTCTGACACCTTTTTAACGCGATGTCTCGACCAGGAAATGTTATTTTAGATTTCTTTTCTTTGCTTTTCTTTATGTTTAATATACAAGCCCACGAGTTCCCCAGACTTACACTGATTATTCATTCTATTTTAAATAACGTTTTGAGGACAAGTGTGCGCTTGCTGGGCATATAAAGGAAACACAATGCTGCCCTTACATTTATTACAATAGTATATGTACCAGCTATAAATCTGTCTGTGTTCGTATTTCATCGAATTTAATTTATAAATCAAAATTCAAAACACTATATATTTTGCCTACGTAAAAAAACTTTAATTTAATTAAGCTATGTTCTCACATGTACAGACAATTCAAAGATGTAGGCCTATTTTATTACTTTGTTCTTTGTTCTCTTTATTGTTTGGAAAAAAATACTTTGAACACACCAAATAATTCGTCTTGAAAGCGATATTTCATGCGCAAAAAAAAAATAATTTAAAATGAAGAAGATAAAATCGACATTTGTTCAAAGAAATGCGTGGCATATTTCACACCAAAATGACCAATCGTTTGACAATTTTACAACCCTATATGGAGTGACCGGAAGCTGTGGGTCATCCCACACACACCCTATTAGCTAACCTGCCCATCCCACAGGGTACATCCCACAGAGTTCACATCACATAGGGCACATGTACATCTCACCCATGGGATGTACATGTGCCCTATGTGATGTGAGCTACGTCAAAAATAGGCGTGTCGGCAGCCCCAACAAATTTCCTTGATATGTTCGGCAATATCATTCCCATTAAAAAATTATAAGAAAAATAATTCCTAATATTATTGATAAAGTCTGAATATTATTCCTTAAGGCGCCCGTTGATATCAATTGATTTCAACGTACTTGGCGTTGTGTCTCGTAGGCCTATTTGTCTATAATTATAAACTCTAATTTTCTTTTCTTGCATTTGGGTAGTGGTGTACCGGCGTTTAACCCTTTCAATCCTGGGTTTACAATTGTCATCTTCATCCACTAAAAGCCGCGAATTGCTGTCGCAATTCTCGACTTGTAGTGGATGAAGATGACTTGATGTGGTTTAAAAATTAAAGAAAATTGCCATGTATTGGTAAACCAGTTTCATGGGAATTTTCGTTCTAAAACCCTCAGCTTTAGAAAAATAAAGTCTGTTTTCAGGGATGTAAAATGATGCTTTAATGCTTCGTGAGGGCTTAAATGGTTAATGTTGCAACTTAAGTCAGTATTTAAGTTGATGAAATGGATGCTGTGCATTTTGACCCAGACACTAAATTGGTCCAGAATTGCTCTAAATTTGTCTGACACTAATAATTTTCTAGTGTGGTGCCCCGAATATCTCCTATACTAGAGAAGACTAAAGAAAACATTGTTACACTCCTCAATTAAAACGAAAATTGCGCGAGGGCAACCGAATCCAATTGGACTCCCCCTCGTTTCGTAAGCTCTGGATCCGCCCCCACGTGACCCCGGGGTGAGTTAGGTCAGAGGTGGGCGTATCCACAGTCCACGCGCATCTCAATGTGCGTCACTCGTGTCCTTGTTTACACTTGTCCTTGTTAAAACGAAAATTGCGCGAGGGCAACCGAATCCAATTGGACTCCCCCTCGTTTCGTAAGCTCTGGATCCGCCCCCACGTGACCCCGGGGTGAGTTAGGTCAGAGGTGGGCGTATCCGCAGTCCACGCGCATCTCAATGTGCGTCACTCGTGTCCGTGTTTACACCCCCCCCCCCCACCTGCGCGTCCATCTGAACTCTGATCCAGATGCTGTTATCACTGGTGATGCCTGTTATCACTATAGGCTGCTATTAATAACCCTCGTCTTACAATGTTACGCGGAAATGCCACAAATTCAGGTAGCTTTAAAGTAGCAGTTAAATTCCTGTCACGCTAAAAGTATGTGTGAAATATACCGCGCAAGAATGAGACATTGAGCTAAAGTATATTCTAATGTTAGGGTACCATCGTAGACGGTGGCCCAATATTGAAACAGCATTGGACCAGTCTCCTTGGGCATTCACCCGATGCTGCTTCAATGGTAATCCACCGTCGTCGAAGTTGGACCAACATTGAAACAGCATTGATTCTGCAAAGTCAGAAGGCTATAACTGTTGACTTTGAACAGTAAATTATTTTGGGTGTACATGTCTATATATACGCAGATACGACGTAAATTCCTATATGTACTGTCTATTATACAGTTGAATGCACGGTCTCATTATGGCTATGGCTTAGCGGTTTGCCTGCCATTTGAACATTTTTCATGCATATACCCAACGTTTTAGTTCGAGTTTGTTTATTTTGTCAGCAAGGATGCATTTTATCAGCATACATGTTAATTTCACGAAAACACTGAAACCGTTGTTATACTACTAGACCAAGGTCGCTTCTATAGAACCATCAACCTTTTCACAACCTTTTCACTACCATACATGACGGAAATTTCCGTCGTCATTCGTCAATGAACGTAACCATAAAATGACACATATTTTCGTCAAATATATACTACATTTATGTATTTTTCGTCATTTGAAGCTGGAAATTGCGTAAGCAATTCCAGCTTCAAATGACGAAAAATAGAACTCCTACACCAGTATATCTGGATCCTGGTATGCACCCCGGCCTGGAAGTCAAAGGGTTAAAACACCGCTATAGCAGCGTTCAAACAAATGTTCTAGCAGGGTGTCGTTTTCTGTTATTCAAAAGCAAACAGCAGTAGCTGAATACAAGTTGAGTAAACAGTTACTGCTGTTTTTGGTCGCATTAGAGATTTGTTTTCCTAGGCTCTATCAAAAGGCTCATAGCTCTCAGGGGGAATGTTCCGGATTTGAACCGCACTGGAAGTGTAGCATGCCTGGAGTAAATATAGGGCTAGTGTCTGAATCGCTAGCCCAACGTTAAAACGGCATCGGGCCAGAGTTCTGTATTTTATGAGTCGTTTCCCACGGTGGTTGGTGACGCAGTCTGTGGGTGGTCCCGTGTACTGTCACGGGGAAATCCACGTTCTGGATCGTCTTCAATGTCCAGGATCAACACTTTATGGACAGGATATCCGCTTTCAAAACAAACTCAACTGTAACACTTCGACCACCAAGTTATACAATTTGAATTTTCACCCACTTGAAATTGTGTGTTGCTGACGCGATCCACAACTTCAAGATAGTGAAAATTATCAAGATGTGACAAAATGGAGGTCAGCCATTTTCAAATCTTGTTGATTGATGTCACGTTTTATCTTTATCATTTTTATAAGGTTATACTTAATGGGCTAATAAAAAAAAAAAATATCTAATATAATTCGGACCGGCGGTTAAAGGGTTAAACTCAAAACTTGTGCTGCTGAATCGTTTGTTATTATTTTTTGTCATTTGAAGCTGGAATTGCTAACGCAATTTGCAGCTTCAAATGACGAAAAATGCTTCTATTTGTGAAAAATAGGCATCTGCCAAATGGTGTTTTAATATGATCAAGTTTCGCGCTTCTGAGCACAGATCCCCGAGGATTGAGACGCCATGGTAAATTATTTTTCAATTTCTACCTGAGCATCTACATGAAATATTTCATCAAATCCAGTGACATTAAAATTAGTTTGACTTTTTTTGAAAATTTATGTAAGTTAATAGCTGTTTTAGTGTTAAAGGTGACATATCACCCCTTATATAGTATGAATAAATTTGTGACAAATAAATCAAAGTTTTCACAAGTGTTGCCACAAGTGTTTCCTTATATGGGGTGATTGGCTATCATGTGACCCTCTGAGAGGGTCACATGATAGCCAATCACCCCATATAAGGACGTAATTATTCATACCATATAAGGGGTGATAAATCACCTTTAATAGAATCAATGCATCGCAATTACAATCTTGACATAACTTAACACTATTACACCGATAATCATGACGATATAGTCGTTTTTAATTTGATTAACTAGCCGATCAAATCACTGATATTGGGAATGAACGAGTGTTTAAAAATAAAGATTTGCAAATGCTTGGTCTCAACTGAAACAATTTTGTGCAATTTTCACCCACTAGAAGTTTGGGGAGACAACTTCAAGCGAGTGAAGATGTAAATTATTTTATCTTAAAAAGTTGATAATGTCATAGTGATCGCATTTTACTTTATCGTCCTATGACATCGGATAGCTAATGACATTTCATGGCGAAAAAAAAAGTATATATTCAAGCACTACACTGCGAAGTCAGAAGCCAGTATCTACTTAAGTGTACAGTAACCAGCTACTGGTTTTTGGCTTTGCACGGCAGTACACATTAATTACTTCTTTCGCCGCTAATTACGACCAAGAACTTTATATATATATATATATATAAAGTTCTTGTTACAATATAGTCATTTTTATGTCGTTTTATTAGCTTAATAAATCACTGCTATTATGGTTATTAGAATTGAAATGTGAGGATTTGCAATTTTTTTTTTAATTAAACAAATAAGAGTCATTGTCACTCACTTAAAGTTGTGGGTCGCGGTAGCGAGACACAACTTTAAGTGAGTAAAAATTTGAATAAGATAAAAGGGTAAAACACAAGTGTAAATGGTCCATAACTAGATTTGATACTAATTTAATTAATTTTAAATTATTTGGTAAACGTTCAGTTTATGTAATTAATTTTATTCACGCGCAATTGTTTAATTTCATTCATATCATTTTCCAGTACACAAGGAACAAGATTCAATGCTGATTTGATGTTGGAGTAAATGTATTCAACGCCACCTGTCGAGCGTAGAAAATATACTTGGCCAATCAGCAACTGGATGACCACGTGACGTCGCCGTGTTATGTCACGTGGTCAGCCAGCTGGGATCACGTGCTATTATAGCCATGATAGCACGTGGTCACATGATCTTATCTCACTCTAAGATAGGCAGGGATTAGACCAATCACAGACTAAGTAGCAATAACGTAATTTTAACTGCTACATCTGCTTTTCAGTTTCACTAAAACCACAACAAAACAAAGTTGTTTCCTTGATTAGCCAATTTTTATATACATGTCCGATTTACCTAAGTCGCCACAATGTTGCTTTTTGTCTCAAGATTTGAAATGATTTCACATTTGTGCGACATACAATAGGTAACAATTTAATATTATATATCGGACCATTTCAGCTATTTTGATTAAAATTAAATTGTAGCAGATTATTATTTATCTCAACTATAATATAATTACATGAATTATTCATTTGAGTCTCGCGATAAAATAGAATAAAGTAGTTATGGGGAATAATCCACGTCACCAAATCAACCTCATAAGATAATTTCATAACACTGGATTTGCAATATCGGTCCAAGTATGATATTCTACCTCATAATTTACCAATTGAATGAGTTGTGATTAGATGATCTATTCATGTGAATGGTAAAACCAACCTTTTATTCGTTAGGAGTATAGAAGAAATCCATATAAATTCAGAAAAGAATACTAAGAAAGTTCAAATCAATTAAAAAAAGATATTATCGTCGCCTGTAATTATAATTATGAGCTTTTAATTGTACATTTGATACCGAAAAGAACATTGTTTGTGGGAAACTGTCGTCGATGTAATTTATCATCACTTCTTAGATATGACTCAACATACCAAATATGTTTAAACAAGTATACTAGACCTATAAATCTATAACACAACTATGCTATTTTAGGAACACATACCGAAACGAAGAAAGAATTGTTACTCCATTGTGTTATGTACGAGCAGGCCTAATGCCAAAACAGAGCATTGTTCGGCGTTTGCGTAATAGCTTATTAACCCTTCTTACGTCTAAAGACTATCGCCGCACCGTGAGAATTGTAAAATTGATAATGCCATAGGTATTCAAATGAAGCAGAAAGAGGTAGACATTTATGATGATTTCAAATTGGAAAAAAAAAATCTTTGTTCTCATAGTTGATATTTCAGCGTTGTAAGGGTTATTTGGTGCCAAAATCTGGTACACGTGGGGATATTGTAGTTTACTCAATTACAAGGTAAATTAACCCTTTGAGGCCTGAATTTATCATTGTCATCTTCATTCACTACAAGCCGCGAATTGCTGTCGCAATTCTCGACTTGTAGTGAATGAAGATGAGTCGAAGTGGGTGAAAAATCAAAGAAAATTGCCATGTATTGGTAAAAGAGTTTCAGTTGTAGGAAAATCAAACCTGTTTTCAGGAATGTAAAATGATGCATTTATACATTGTGAGGGCCTAAAGGGTTAAACATAAATAACATTGTATAGATTTATTTTTAATCGATAAATATTAAAGTATGTACTTATAATGTATTCATTTTTTATTGCACGAAACATCACGTTGTCTAACTACCATTATATACATGTTTGATAAATACGTTGTGACTTACTATATTATGCTTTGTCTATGGGCTATCTATTGCTTCGTGTTTTTTTTGTGTTCTCGAGAAGTGAACATGTATAGGATGTCTGAGTAAACAATGGGCAAATGTTCAGACACTGATCAACATACATTATATTTTTATTAACAATAGATAGGTCATATCCCAGCAAACGAGACATTGAGCCAATGTTGGTTCATTGTTTGGTCACGGCGGCCTAATATTGAATCACCATTGATGAAGCGTCCACCCAGCAAACACGATACATTGACCAAATGCTGGGTTAATGTTGGCTCGCCGTCTCCATCGTCTGCCCAACATTAACCCAGCATTGGGTCAATGAATTGTGTTTGCTGGGCAATAATTCAATGAATAGGACCCTAGTTCACTTTGTGCAAATGCAAAAGCTGAAACAAGCCTGGAGATCCTTTTGAGTGTTAAAACATTCACCAATGGATTGGAAAAATCACTTCGATTCTTAAAACCTGAATATCTATAGAAGGGGAACGAACTCCGAATCTCAGCTTGACGTAGGTAGAGATGGAGGAAGTCAATACCCAGAGAATTAGATGTGGAGGAAGCCAATAACAAAAAAGTTGTAAAATTATTGATGACGGTAAGGTAGATGGAGGAAGCCAATATCAGGAAGGTTCTCGACTTCATGCTGAGGGTATACGACAGATAGAGGAAGCCAAGAATCAGGCGGTTTATATATAATAAAGGTGGAGGAAGCCAATTACAAGACGGATGTAAACCCATACGTGTTCATGCATGTTTTAGACCAATTATAGGCTATGGGGTGTCGCTAAATTTAATAAAAAATAATTTAATAAACAGTCTGGGGTAGATGCGTAGTTAATCAAATAATTAAAATTGGGATATGAGTATTTTTCATATATAGATGTATTTTCTTTTCGTTGGGCGCTCCTCGATAGAGATATTGCCGATGGCGGAAGCCAAGAAAAAGAAGGTTAGAGATGATAAGAGGCAGCAAAATATAGATGATTATTGGGGAAAGGGTATTTAGATGTAGATAGATGTGTCTCTCTGGTAGAGAAAGCCAGGAACAAGACGGTCATCAAGCCAAACCCTTGATAAAAACAAGCAAGGTATGTGGGGGTATAATATAAAACCTCCTTGATGAAAATACGAGTGGATATAGATAAAGTAAGCCAATAACAATAGTGCTTTAAACTGCTTGATAAGGGCAAGCTAGATCAAAACATCGGAGTTAAAAACAAAAAGGTTATAACTTCCTTGTTTAGAGTAACAATAAAAAGGCGGGGGAGCAAAGAACCAGATGGTTTGATATGGAGGCCAAAAGTAAGAAGATTACACATTCCTTGATCATCTTGATAACAGTAAGAGCATAGAAGCAGTTGGAGTAGCCTGCGCGGGGGGGGGGGGGAGAAGGTGACGTAATGATGTAGCGGAGAACCTGCGAGAGGTCAGCGGGTACAGGGACAGTGACGGAGCGGGTGGCGTCACGACAGGAAGATGGTGACACAGGTTGTGACAGTGATAAATCAGAACCCGCATGAAACCTGCGCGCCTGGAGCGAGCCCAAGATGGATTAGAAATAGGTCTGGTAATGAGCTGACAAAACCCGGAACCTCTCCTGGTCAAATTAGGCCAGCTACAAATGTCGTCACGTGATCACCATCACCATAGCAGCCAGACATGTAACTCCTGCAAACGCAGGATGTTGCACCAATGCTGGTTTAGTGTTGGGCCAGCGTTGTAGACGATGGCCCAGCATTAAACTAGCCTTGGTTGAAGTGTTCAACTTCTGAGACATGGAATCTGTCAGACATGATCATGAGACTTTTAACCAAAGCTGATTTAATGCTGGGCCAGCATTGCAGGCAGTGGGCCAGCATCAAATCTACATTCGGCGAATGTCATTGGGTTGTTGCAGGATGGTGGCCATCATAGACTTTCACTTTATGTACATATCAAGGAAACGGTATTTTCTAATGGCTATCATACCTTTATCTTACATGAAAATAATTCAACTTCCACCATTTAAGAAAACGGTCGTCTCAATATTAATTTCAAAAGTGTATATATTTAGGCCTATAGATAAGGAATATAAAAATAGTCACATCAGAAACTGTTAATTTTCATCATAAAATTATCTTTAATTTAATCACTGAAATTATTATAATAATTTTAACGTATTAAATATAGAATGGTTATATTTCAACATTTAGTCAGCTCACGTCAGTGAACTAACTCTTCCAGAATAGGTTTGTTATGGAATAGTTTTTGAATAGTATTTTCTCGTTTTGATATTGAGATATTAAAAAAAAAATCTTAGTCATTTTGAATGTAGAACATTTGTAAGAAATACTGTTTAGTTTGAATTATATGTGGCGAAATTTTATATTAATCAAATAATATAAGTATTTCCATACACAACTGATTTAAAACACATACTAATATTAACCCTTTATATTAACCCTTTCAGCGCGGAGACCATTTAGGGCTTCAGAATCTGACGTGTGTAGACGTCAGATTCTGACGTCAAAAACGGTCCCCGCCCTATAAGAATTGAAAAAAATGGCCGTACACCCATAAAATAGGTATTCAAACGGAAAGAGCTAACTTAAACATGTATGATGATTTCAAATTTAAGAAATTACCTTTGGTCTCAATAGTTTATACTAGTATCTTTCAGCGTTGAAAGGGTTACCAATGTTTCTATTCGTGATCTGAGCCCAGCGGGCATGTAAGATGGCAGGTGTGTGGACACGGATGATGACAAGGGATGAAGCAGGAGGGGGGTGGGATCCCTGTCCCTTCACTGAAGATGACAGTCTCTTCTGGCCACTGCCATCTAATCTATCACAAATTGTCAAGCTCACGACAAAATCCACCACGTCGCCAGCCAGTCAACAACATGCTCTGGACCAAGGTTGCCTGAATGTTTGGCCAGCGTCTTCGACGCTGGCCAAGCATTTAGGCAGCCTTGGTCAGGGTCTCGCCCTTGCTGGATGGCCGAGACTTAGAGAATGATGCTGGCAGACATGACGCTGTCATCCGACAAGATATTTTTGTTGCATTCCTCAAGAATCTTTTTCACTTGCGTAAAAACAAGCATTATTAACTTTCAGTCTGTTCAACTTTAAATAGTTTATCGGAACTTTATGATACATATTACGATACAGGCTTAGACGGAGCTCTTTGTGGAAAGTAAGTAACTAAAATAGTGCACACTTTTCGAGCGAAACGGTCATTTTTGATACGTTTAAATCTGTGAACGGTTACGTATATACATAATAAAATGAGTAATGTACAGATGATGAGATGAGTGTGGGGATGATTGGGCATGGAGTGTTATTGAGGGTGTTTTCCTCCACGCACCCAATAAAGGGTTCCAGACAATATGAATAGACGACTGGAGAATAAGCGTTTCGCTGTGTAATAATGTGATGCTGAAACGTCATGGCATTTCACTGTACTTAAGAGGGTAGTGTTACAGGTAATTCATCCCAAGGTTTGAAATAATATCAAATTCTCTATTGAAAACTAATTCTTAATTTTATCAAACTTTAGCCATTCCAATTATAATCTATAATTAAAGTTATTTCTTTCTTCAGAACATTTGACCTTTAAGGCTCTACTGCGATGGTGTGATGTCAATATCAATGCAGTCTCTCGTCTGAAACGCAAAGATTATAATATTTATTTTATTTTACAAATAATTCCATAACATAAGAAACAACTCTGGACTAAAGCGTAGTTCTCGACAGGACAATATTTTAACCCTTTAAACGCTCATATATTTTTATATAAACCGAAGTAGGTTTTTTCAATTTGAAATAATCGTAAATAATCGCAAATGTATCAGTTACCTCTTTTCGCTTCATCTGCATACCTATGTTCAATGGGTCTGTGGTCATTATCAATATTTTACTCTTGTAGTGTGGGGATCGACTATAGACGTCAGATTCAGACGTCAGAATCTGAATCTAAAGTCGGTCCCCGCACTAAAAGGGTTAAATGAGCATGTCCAAATCTTCGCATACACATAAAGTGAAGTCTTACTTAAAATGATTAAAAATAGGTGTCACTAGGGAAAAGCGAAGAGGATAAAACAAATATTTCTGAAACACTAAATTACGTGGCATCATTTTTCCCATGGGAACCAATAAATGCTTTTGTTGATGACGAGGATGTCCCCAGCAAACACGAGGCATTGAGCCACTGCTGGTTCAATGTTGGTCCACCGTCTACGACGCTGGCCCAACATTGAATCAACAATGGCTCAATGTCTCGTGTTTGCTAGGCAATTCTGCGGTGCGAAGCCAAATTGCAGTAACAGCTTACTTTTCAAGTAAACAGTTACTCGTGTTGGCTTTGCTGAGTAGAATTAGTGTAGAGATGTACACGCAGGAAGGCGCTCTACATTCAGACTGACAGGTAACACGTGGACATGGTGGTGTGGTGGTCCTGGTGATTTAGGTTGATGGATGATACATCGGACCGTTCTTGATATCAAGTCCCTTGGATAATGCTGTAATACACGGCAAAATGCACAATGAAAGTGACAAACCACGTAGAAATCAGCAGACGTTGGCCAAATGTTGGCTCAATGTTGGACCAACGTCGTAGACGTTGGGCCGACATTGAAGCAACAGTTTGTCAACGTCACTGGGAAAACATTTCCTAACATATATACAATTGAAAAAATGAACATTGCAATGTGAATGGCAAATGATTGATTACTGTGATCTCGCCGATCTATATCAAAATTAAAGATGTTAATTTGTATTACACGGAACCATTAAAAAAAGCAGTGTAACCTATTTTGATTCATTCCGTAATATACGTGTGTACAAATGATCATGCTATACATGTATGTACAGTCCAAACGCTGATTATTGCTCTCCGTCAGTTCTCAATTGATTTTCAATTCATGCAATTATTGCAGCACTATTTTCTAGTCTCACGCCGAGAACCCTAGAATTTCTTAAAATTTTATTGAGTATTTTAAAACTTGGACCATATAACATTTGACATAGGGAGATTTCAAAAGCAAAACTAAAGGAAACTGGGTTATCAGCAAAAAAGTGCAAAGGCTGTGTCTCAAATTAGGCGAATATGACTAATTTTCACCCATTTGTAGTTGTTGGTCACGGTAGCGACACACAACTACAAATGGGTGAACAAATATATCACTTAATTCAGCGCTTTGAGGTTCAATTTGACCATATTGACAGAGCTGCACTAAAAAAGTAAACATATTTATAATGGCTGTTGGTCCATAACATATATGGGTATTCAATTAAAGCGAAAAGAGCTAACTGAGACATTTATGATGATTTCAAATTGAACTAAACATTTGTTCACTTGTTTTATATACAAATACTTCAGCGCTTCAAGGGTTAAGCTAACGAGTTGAAGCTAACGTCGATAAAGATAGACCTTGATTTAATATTCTATCAAACGAGGACCATTAAAAAATTGCTCAACGTTGAGTCCCCGTTGGCCCTATGTTGAGTCAAAGGGTGGGTTGTAGTATCCTTGGTAGAATCAACATCTCAACTGACATACATGGTTTGATGCTGGTCTGGCGTCAAAGACAATGTGCCAACATCAAACCAGCAATGTGTTTTAGTATTGTATTGTACTGTATGAGAAGGCAGTTTGATGATATCAGTGCGTTTACTATCTGATTACAAGGTGTCATATGACGGTGTCAATCTATACAACTGGCCACAGATCCGTTGATATGATAATGTTTATCTTATGGTAATCTGTTTATATTATGATTGTGTGTATCTACTGCATTGTATATGTGTCATGTAGTGTATATATTATGCATGCACAGTAGGCCTATATCTACATACATGTACAGTAAACATAATATTGCTGTACGTGAAAAGGGGAGGGTGATTTTATATAAGCCGTAAGCTACTCTATGCCTGTTTCTGTTTTCAGTTATTCCCCAAGTAGCTCTAATATGCGAGGTGCTTTCTAGACACAGATTTGACGCACTGTTGGTACACAGTGGACTACTCCTTTAATAGGTTACACGTTGTTAATAATTTTGAACGTGCGAGTTAGCTATTTCACTATACATTTTTATGAATTTTTACGCACTTGAAGTTGTGTCTCGCTGACTTCAAGTGAGTAAAAATTATTCAGATCTGACAAAATGAAGGTCATCTGTTTTCAAATATTGCTGATTGATGTCACATTTTATCTTAAACATGTTTAAAAGGTGGTAACGTTACTTAATGTGCTAATAAAAAATGAAAACCCGAATATATGCGGCACCGGCGGTTATAGGGTTAAAGCAGTTGGGATTCTGGATGGAGAGCGTCCCAGACAGATCGAAACTGCTGCCTCTGTGGAATCTATCCGAGATCAGCGGGAGCCCCGACCCAAGGACGGATCCCGCGGTCTGGAAACTCCACCAGTTGTGGGCCAATGCGGGGCCAATGTCTCTAACATTAACCCCACATTGACCCACAATAGGCCAATCCCTCGTCGTTTGGTTGGTGTCCTATTCGATCCATACTCTGAGATTTTCTGTTACTCCCCCGGTTTAAAAATCTACTCCGGAATGATCCGTGTAGTCTGATATTTGGCAGCGGACATATCCCTTGTCAAATGTCAGGCTTCACTCCGACAAACGGACATTCTCTCGAGTGAATCGGAAACCCTTTAGTCACCAATCTTTACGACTGAACTGCAAGATAAAGGCATGGTCCTAAAATGCAATCGGAAAATTAATAATTGGGAAATATTGTAAATTACAAACCACTTAAAAAAATTAACTATTGATCAATATGATTTATCTTTATTTTATATTCCGATAACGGACCTGCTCTATTTACGTTGTGTTAATTCCTTTAACCGCCAAAATTACTTAATTTGAATTTTTACCCACTTGAAGTTGTATCTCGCTGAAGCGATTAACAATTTCAAATGGGTGAAAAATATTCAGATTTGACAACATGGATATCAACGATTTTAAAATGTTGTCGATTGATGTCACGTTTTATATTTAAAGTGTTTGAAAAGCTGGTATTTAATGTGCTAATAAAAAGACGAATAATAATCGCGACAGGCTGTTAAAGGGTTAACTCACTGCCAATCATCTGTCATTTATGTTGCGCTTGATGAAGAGGACACCCGAACCGGTAGATCCATCAAAAAATTGACTATTTGTGAAAAAATAGATTAAATAGAACTAGAAAATGTAATAATACTTGATGAATACATTAGATTCAATGACTTAACGCTGGGGAATCGTGGGTAAAACCTCCGTTATAAATTATCCAAACCCTTTAAAGGCATGGGATGTTCATAGCTCATTTTGGTTGATGTAAGCTTAAAAATCTATTGCATAAAATGTAGTATGTTTCCCAATATTGGCACAATTTGCACAATACAATAATGGAAAATTCATTCTAGATCTAACCCTTCCAGTGCGGGGACCAATTTTTAGACGTCAGTATCTGACGTAGGCCTACCCGTGGTGAAAGAACTAAGAAAATTATAATGGCCCTAGACCCATCACATAAATATTCAAATGAAGCGGAAAGAGCTAACTAAGACATTTATCATGTTTGCAAAACCCCTTGGGCTCCATAGTTTTACGACAATATTTCAGCGGTTAATTCAGACAGTTAAAGGGTTAATTCAGACATTCCGGATTAATCTAACAGAAGTAGTGTGATCAGTGATCCCAGAAAACACAAAAAAAAACATTTGTTTAACATTTACACAACGTTGGCCCCACGTCTTCGACATTCTATAAATGGTATGCAATTCTTTTGTGTTTACTTGGATTCGAGAGGTGAAATGACAAGCAAGTCTGGTGGATTCAAACCTGACGGCAAACTTCAAAATGTAACGCTGGGGACCATGAGACGACACATTAGGCCACTGCCGGCTAAATGCTGGGCCAGTATCGCAGGCGCTGGCCCAGCATTCTGACGAAAATGAATATCAGTTTTGTAGTTTGTCACTGGGGTGGTTTACTGAATATGAAATATTCATGAGTTATCACAACCAAATACGATGACATTGTCGGTTAATTGTTGGGCGAGTGTTGCGGACGGTGGCCCAACATTGAAACAATATGTTAGTCAGGGTGTCAAACTAGAAAACTATGATGTCGCTAAACATTTTTAGTACAAGCAAGAGACCAATATTAACAATAAATATTATCTTTAGCATTCCTAGATTGCACATTGAGGAGTCTCCAAACTGAAATTTAGCTTTTTAAATATTTTATATGCATTCCACAAACATATCCATTTCTGGTCTATTTTAGCTGTAAAATGCAGTATTAATGATCCTCCGCTTTGACATAATCTTTCATAACACAAGTCCTTCTACACACATTAGCCTGATTTTTTTTAAATCTTCATTTAAAATAGCCTAGTCATCACCGAGTAATAGACATAACTTGATATCTCGAATATAAGTAGTTGTCTTTAAATTGACAATGTTAAAAATAAGCCGTAAAAAAATATATAATTTTGAATTATTTTCTGAACTCTTTGTTTTATTTTAATTTTGGGTTGGGTTGGATATCATCATGAACTTCTTAGCTGTGCAAATATGCAACTCTATTTTGTAGTTAGTATCTGGTTATAGATTTTTAGCATAGATTAGTTATGTTATTATGCACCTTCCGAGATTCAGAATGTGTTCAGTATACAGTCGCTGCGCCGTCCCTGTAGCTCGCAATGATAAATGTGTAAGCCGCTCAACCAAATCACACGTATTTTTTATAAAGGCACAGCAATGTATGGTTGCAAAACAAAGGGATGGTGATTACAGCTCAGCTTTTTCAACGAAATGGCATCTATTAAAATTTGCGAATATTTGTAAACGCAGTATCCAAAAGATCTCTAATTCGAGGTGATTAAGGAGGGATTGTTTATCTGTTGTACCAGAGGTTTTGGTCGCGTTTCAGCAATTTTAATAAAATAGCCGTCATTTGAATGTTGTAATATCGTTATTTCAAGAACCGCTTCTCAGCATTACTTGTGATTGATAAGTAAACACTTAACTGCATGACTGCAAATGAAAAGGTTTGGTCGCAGTGCAGTGATTTTCAAGAAAAATGTAATTATTTATCACTTTTGTGATACTTTTTTGTTGTAATCTGGTCATTTTGTGTGACAACAATAGTTAAGTATAATGACAGTAGCATCCGAACTCAGTACCTCTGACTTTCGTGCCATAGCCGAACTGAGTAAGCCATCGTTTGTGGACCAATCAGAATAAGATATGAACAGGATGTGATCTTTTATCACTTATCGAACAAGTTGAGCTTTTTCGTATTTTTGGTGGAACAAGTAAGTAAGTTTATATATAACTGAAGCTGTGACCGCACAACTTTATAAAAACATTTCTATCTCAGTATACAACAATCATCGAAAGAACTGTAAAGTAAAAAACAGTTAGGGAGATGATCACTTCTTCCGAAGCACAGTAGCGAATCTGGATGGAGGTCGAAGGAGCAGGCATTCTATTTCATTCTTGCAATGCTCCACTAAAATACTCTTGTAAATGTCAATGATGAGCCCAGGTTGGCGAAAATAGAAACACCATTATGGATACTAGAAAGAAACACTTTAATACGACTATACATGATTATATAAGAAGTAAAGAGACAAGCACAATCATATATATGGTGTTATTAATCTGTAATTGTGAGTCTGATACAGATAAATTAGAGCGGGCTCCAAGTCATATTATGTCGACTGATATCCTGGTGATGTTTCTTTGTTGTTAATTGTACTACCAACAACGTAAGAAAACCGCCAAATTATTTAAGCCATATAGCCAAATAGGAAAATGTTTCATTTGGTATACCATATTTCTACAGCTGGAAAGAGGGTAATTCGGATCTAGCATGATGTTTTTCCTGTCATATATTATTACTGTATTTATCCCAATCTTGAAAGTTGGGCATTTTTTTTGTTTATTTACACGTTACGTTTCGGTAAAGGCAATAAACATGCGTGTAAATCTCGCTTATTTGCATACTGCAGTAAATATTTGTTTGTGTAAATTAAATATGTACATTATACGGTATCTTTTTCCAACTAATAATAGAGATCCCAAGGGATGTCATCAAAATTTATAATATCTAAGCTGAAACAGTCTAGATATTGTATCATTTTAATAGTTTCTTCCGATGTATCAATCAATGTGTCACAAAGATCGAGGCTCAGGAATTGCAAGAGCTACAATAGCGAATTTGCTAGCCACACAATGTTCTGTAATAATATTACAATCATATTAAGAAAGCTACAACTTTTCAGCATTTAAATTGCACAACTAATATGAAGTCTGTGGCCGTCAGGACATGGTGTAAGCCATGAGATGAATTATGTACAGATGATGACGTGAGGGTGGGGTGATAGTGCATGGTGGGTTTTGAGAGTGTTTTCCTAAACTAGCCAAATAAGGGGCTCCGGGCATGTCTAGGGGATTCACCCTCAGGCATTCACAGACGTCCAGTGACTCTGTTTTTTTTTGTTGTTCAAAAGCGGCTCAGCTATCCTCGGGCTAGATAGTCCCCAGAGTAACAATTGCTAAGGGTAACTCCATTAATCCCACGTGTGAGACATAATGCCACACACTCTATTGCCGGTTGTTTCAAGCTACCATGACCAACATCAGTGCCGGCACTGTAGTGACACTGGGCTGGCAGTGTCTGCACTGATGCGGGAGCTGCATTGGCACCGCTGTTGAACGGATGAGCCAGGGTATACCGATGGCAATCAAGCAAGGGGGCACCAGTGGAAGGGAAACACTCTTTACCTATTCACTCCCATACCCATGTCATCTTTAGCACAACATTATGTTTTATCGCCATATTGTATTGTTTTTGATGTAGGCCTATTACAAAGTAATTTACATGACCATCTCGTCAGAGAGGTATCGTCAAGCCGTTTTAATTAAATATATGTAGCCGGGTGTGTGTATGACGGACTGGAGTGATTACTACTGGCCAATGAGTCGACTCTTTGGCTAGATGCGTAGCGCTCAGGCATCACGATGCCTGGGTTGGTGGTTCGATCCCTGGGCTGGGCAGTTTCAACACTGTTACATTGGCGCCCAATGTGGGACTCTTTACCGGTAATGCAGCACTTATAGGCCTAACTTCAGTACAGAACACTGGGGATAGGGTCGCGGAAAAAGGCAGGCAGGGGAAGTTAACCCGCGCGTGAGTTGATATTTGAGAGGGGAGTATGTAGCCGGGTGTGTGTATGACGGACTGGAGTGATTACTACTCTGGCCAATGAGTCGACTCTTTGTCTAGTAGCACTCAGGCATCACGATGCCAGGGTTGGTGGTTCGATCCCCGGGCTGGGCAGTTTCAACACTGTTACATATACTTTCTGTTATTTTAAATTTCTCGTGCTGAATATGGATTGTGTGATCAATTCCAGCTCCGAGATGCTTGACATGTGAGGCATTGACAGTGTCATTTAGATTTTCAGTCTTGTTGAACTACAATAATAGAACATTTATGTATGGCATGGTTATGCATCTTTCCATTGATGGATCAACTTCATATTTTGCACAACCATAGACCAATGGTTGCCTGCAACAATGTAAAATGACACTCTCCTCTATTTTCACATTCTTTACTATATTTTCATATGTTTCACCATGTTTCACGTTGGTTTGAGACAAGTCGCCCATGTCAGAGGTTTAGTTGTAGTAGATTGGACTTGTCAGATTGTTGTTTGCAATAACTCAATAAGGATTTGGTTGTGGTTATTTGCACTTGTCCCTTTGTTGTTTCTAACGTTTATACCCGTGTATTATTATTTGTAGTGGTGTTTTAATTATCACTGCCCTTTTACAACCTTATTAATTCTCCCTATTTAATCCTGAGTGGGATTCCCTGAGTAGGGCTACCAAATCTTTCTACTGTAAAAGCACGATGTGGGCAAACGTGATAATTGTCAAGTAGTAACACGCCAGGTCTTTAGAGAAAACATATTGTGAGCGACAGGTTATCTTGTATAAACCAATGGAATCATACATGTATGTCATCCTGTGACATATGTTGAATGTGATGTGAAAATTTCAAATAAATCAATTCCAAAGTATCAATTCCAAAGTTATCAAACATTGTATTGGGTTGGAGTTTGTTTAATTATTGTGAAAATGGGTGATAATTTCAAAGGTTAAAAAATACCTTAAAAATTATATTTCAGCTTGGAGACACCTGGTTTGGCTATTTAGAGATGCTAGAGAATGTCTTGGCATTGGTCTCCATCTTGTACTAAAAATGTTTAGCGAAAGTGTTATTTAGGCACATATCGCAGTTTGACGCCCCGACTATGTGGGTAGTGTGTCGTGCTGAAAGGGAAACAGTTGACTACCTATGAGATACAGATCCATGTTTCTTTATTTAACTAACCACCATTAAAAAGGTACAACAGATTTGGTGGTGCATGTCATTTTCAGGGTGCGTGCTTCTATATACGATCAAGAAATTACAGTTCTTGCTGCTAAGTTGTCCCGGAGCTGGACAACGCATGGACAAATATATCATTTTTGTGGGACATCACGCGGTATCAGATTATGTTTTGTATATGTGCAGTCCGCAATATCAGCCTTATTGAAGTAATAAATATCCTCACTTTTGACTTGATACGTACTCGTATTTTTTGCCGCATGTCCCTCCATCCTATACCTATAACATTAAAGTTATTAGTTTCTGAACGACAGTCTTTCTATCTATCTATTTCTTCCGTTACGTGGCATATGCAGTTTTTCAGAAATATCACGTATTGTATTCTATAGGGGGGGGGGGGAGGTGAATTCAAGCGGCTTTTCAAAAGCCTTTTGCAGGTTTCTCTTACATTATTTATAACACTGCGATTGATGTAATTTGTACTTGAAGCATGAGATCGGTAATTCAACAAATTGTCGAACTTACCAGAAACCCTCATTGCTCACTTTTACTCCAATAGCAAACCGGAACATACAGGCAAAACAGGATTAGATATGACCAAAGGACTCCAAAGCTTTCGAAGAATACCATCAAACAAGATTATGTTTAAACGGTGTTGATTTATAGGTGAGTCACCGTCTTCGACGTTGGCCCAGCATTAGGCCAGCATCGGTCGAACTTATTGTGTTTGCTACGTGGTCTGCTTGGCTTTATTCTCTAACTTGTTGCAAACACAAACTGCAAATCAGATGTTGGGCTAATGTTGTCAACGTAAACTCTGAGAAGTACCCTCACCGGTGACTGACCCTCAAGCAAGTGGAGAATAAACGGCGTTTTCACACTTTAAATCCTCGTTCACTCCACCCACAACACACCTTACAGAAATTAATAGGTGGCTACCGTATGTAGGACGCCATTCATATAGAGGTACCCCCACCCCCGGTCAATGTAGAATAAAATGTCGATACTCACACAAAGAAGATTTTAAGATAGTAAATGGACTGATATAAATATCCATGAGCACTATTACATAATCATGTATCATATATCTGTGTTGCACAATGTAAGATACAGACATATGCATTCAATCTGATATGATTATACGTTACAAAAAACACATACGTTCCGATATAGAAAATAGACGAATCAGACAGAATCACCAACATTTGGAGGAATTTCTCATTCAAAAAATAATTTTATACCACATCTTGAAAGATTTATGTAGTAAACATGTACTTGATAAAAGTCTGTATATACACCCACAATAATTATTGTTTTTATTGATATATATGTGTCTATTCTATTCTGCAAAGCCAAAAGGCCGTGTCTGCTTACTTGTAGGGTAAGAATATACTTTATTTTGGCTTTGCGCTGCAGTATAGATCTGATATCAATGCATGACTACGTAAAAGTGTTATTTTGAAGATATCATCGGCAATGGCAAAAGTAAGAGAGCGGCGATGAATTGTGACATTATATTATAAATGTATATATTTTTATAAAAAGAGTATGTACGCAGAAATAACAGTACTCGCCCGGCATTGCCCCAATGCTGGGCTAATGTATTACAAGGTGGGCCAGTGTTTGCTGGCGATAACCTTGTTTGATTTCAAATGGTTGAACACATCGTGTCATAATGTAGACCAGCATTACAGGCGGTGGCCCAACATTAAACCAACACGGGGTCTTGTGTTTGCTGCGTTAACGCCACCTGATCGCACTCTATGACCTCATACTAGACGAAAGTAGGCCTCATTCTAAATAAAGTAAGCCCTGGCAATGATTGATTACAGGGAATTAATGTGTGACGTCACTCCGAGCATTTATAACTATACCCTGCACTTCCGTCGTGCAAAGCCAAAAGGCAGTAACTGCTTACTTGAATAGTTAGCAGTTACTGCCTTTTGACTATGCAGAGCACTCGACGGCATAGGAGCGTAAACTGTGGCGAATTGGATGGCTGTAGTAAACAAAGTAAACCAGGTTCTCATGCATGACATATAGTGTGAGAAGATGGTCAACTTGGTATTAAAGGACGTATCTGCCACATAGTTACATCGATTATACAGTCTGATATCATAGCATGCACTTTCAGAAAAAAATATAGTATTGAAGGTTCTTTGGTTTATAGTAATAGGCCCTTGAGACCAGTTACACAAAACAACCTAGCATGCAGACTTTAAGTAAAACATTTGTCTGTGTTACTAAAGCAGAAATTAGTATTCAATAAAACCTTTTTTAAGAGTGTGTGGTGTGTCGAAATCGGTTCCATGGTATTAAAGGCTGCGTCGGCCACTAAGTGGCAGATGCACCCTTTAGTTCCAAGGTGGCGATATATGCATCAACCCATATCAATATTTTTTGTAACTATTAAATGTAATTATTATAAGGTAATGTTTTAATCTCTTTACAGATCCGGGTAAGTATGCAACCACTGACAAATTGACGGTGGCAAAGTCAGTCACATGGCGTAAGCAAAGCTAATCATCTCCAGTCATTCAGTTGTTATTTATAGTTTACTGTTATGTATAGAGGCATAATACAATATACTTGGGTGTTCTGTAGTTCTGAAATTATCCTGTTCTACCATCTTCCATACAGCAGAGCTGGGATTCGCGAGGTCGACCTCGAGAAGCCTACCCTTGCTGTGGGAAGATGTGTTCTGTACCACAATGGCATATTAAATCAGTGATAAATGTACATAGTTAGCAGGTTATTATATGGTTGTTATTTAATTTTGGTATCTACTGCATGTGATTTTACATACCTGAGAAAGCCAATACTGGTTTTTACATACTGTCACGGTAGATTGTACTTCTTATGTTCCAATAGCTCATTGGTCTGAAACCAAACAAGAATTTGTCAAAAAAACAGTAAATACAATAAGACTCTTCTTGTGAAAATAACCAGAGGTCTACATTTATACAAAGTATAATTTAAACTTTTGCAATGCGCATTATGAAAGCTGAAGTATACCGACGTAATTTCCAGCTTCCAATGTCGAAAAATATGCTCATTTATGAAAAATAGAATATACATACTATCATAAATATATCTATTTCTGATACTATCTATATTATATCACAAATAATTATATTATTTTCAGGGGCATTTATTTTATTTAATCCTTACGGCGCGGGGATCGACGTTAGGCCACAGAAACTGACGTCTGTAGACGTCAGATTCTGACGTCTAGAGTCGATCTCTCGGACTGTAAGATAAAAATATTTATAATTGCCGTAGACCCATGACATATGTATTTAAATGAATCAGAAAGAGCTAGCTAAGACATTTATTGTGCTTTTAAATTGAAAAAAACACTTTGGTCTTCATGGCTTATACAAATATATCCTTGAAATATATATCCTTGATGTAAAATATGCCTGAATACGGGGTTAGCGGCACAAGGGGTTGATGTCTAATGACCGGATTCGGACCAGTGGTCAGCGTGGGTCAGATAAATGCAATGGACATCATAAAATGCAGATATTAATTATGATGGCGCCAGTGTGAGGAGATATTGAATATGCAGGCGGCAGCTGAATATATAATTATCATGTCAATATCAGGGGCATAAATGTATCAACAAACAATAGTGGTGGTCTGAAATAGACATTTCATCAGGGAAGGCTGTCCCACGTCCACCCACCATGCCTTCTAAGAAATACGGAAACCACCTCAATTAAAATGTTAATTCTCATTAGAAACGTTAAGACAATTTTATTTTTTCTAGTGAAAATAACTGAATGTTAACCAGTTACGCGTTAAGTACGACCATTGTCGTTTTTAATTTGTTTAATATGCGGATTAAATCACTGTTATTGGAAGTGAAATGAGTGTTTCTAAATCATGATTTTAGTCATAAATTAAACACATAATAAGAGTATTTTCCACCAACTTGAAGTGAGGGTTAAAATTGATTTCATCTTAATTCGCCATATTTTCGTAAGAAAAGTTACGATAAATCCTAACTTTTCTAATGTCAATAAGTAAAAGTTAAAATAATATCATTGTTAAAAAATAATTTCTCAGACAATAGATCCGTAGGACTCTCAATATATAGACCTATATCTAAAGACAATAATTGTTGACTAATCTAGATAAATATAAATATCCAGGGACCGTATTCTCGTACAACCTACGATATAAGGCTACGATGTATCGTAACTTGTAAGATAATACGGGGGCCCTGATCAAGAAAAAGATACGCACATATAATATATCAATTGATTATTTGCAAAGCATGTCATGGGATGTAGATGTGGGGCAATCACAACGTCTTAGACATTGGCCCAACATTGTACAAATGTTATACAAATATTTTGTGTTTGCTGGTATGGTGCTTAAAGAGTTACTCTACATATTATTAACGCACTAAAACTGCACCTATTTATCCCTTGTACTGCTGAAGTGTTTGTTTCTATTTTTTAATTATTCGAATCTATGGATTTGCTAACACAATTACCATCGTCCTATAACAAAGAATATGTAATTATTTGAAAAATGACTAATATAATTATTTGTGTAATTTTGCATCTACCACAAAATATTGTATAATCTAAAGTTGGATTGAAAACTTTTCACCCCCCACAAAAAAAAAAGTTTTTGATTTGGTTGGATGTACGTTTAAAACTTGCCTGGAGACGAATACAATCATGCAGTTCCAGCAGCACAAGGGTATAAATAAAGGCAAAATTAAATGGGAATCAAAGCAGGCCACAGTGTCGTAAAATGCGGGTTTAACCCTTTAACCGCCGGTGCCGCATATATTCGGGTTATCATTTTTTTATTAGCACATTCAGTACCACATTTTAAATATGTTAAAGATAAAATGTGCCATCAACCAGCAAGATTTGAAAAGAGTTGACCCACATTTTGTCAAATCTGAATAATTTTCACTCACTTAAAGCTGTGGATCGCGTCAGCGAGACACAACTTCAAGTGGGTGAAAATTCCAATTGAATAATTTGGCGGTTAAAGGGTTAAACTTAATGATGCACAGCTACAGATTCGTTGAAAGCTCTGAATTTTAAAAATGTTAATATTCCAGCACACTGGAGGAGAAATAGAGAGGCATGTGGTCAGATGTCCAGTGATCATCTCCTCTCACGGCTGACCACAGGGCAGTCTAGTGGTCATCCTAGGGACGCCCCCTATCGAGTACAGATCACATTGTTAAAAGATCTTTGAGGTCTCAAATATCCCTTCTTCCTATCAGCGTCCCGACAATCATCAGACGCTGGGCCAATGTTACTATGATGTCGAACCAGAGTCAGAAGACGCTGGTTTGACATCATACCAACATTGGCTCAGCATCATATGTTAGTCGGGGTATTAGGACTAACAGATGCTTTAATAATTGTTGGTTACTTGTGCAATAACAATTCATTTCTAGTAACCATTAACTTACTGATTACTAGCAACAAGTTTCCTTGCAATAGAGTTTCTTTGCTAACAATTAGGGGTGTTATTCAACAATTTTATTTTAAATATACAGAGGAAATAGTCATTTTCATCACTGCATAATTAATTTCATTCATATGATTGTGTGTGCAATTTATGATCCCAATGCATGGAAATAAACGTTTAGATGTTTTATTTATTGTCTATAAAGGTTAATCAACAATAGTTCTTCAATATTAGGAGTTGGTCCACTTAACATAACACATTCAGCCATGATTGACTTAACCCTTAAAGCGCTAAATTAAATCTTTTTAATTTTTACCCATTTGAAGTTCTGTCTTGCTACCTCGATCCACAACTTCAAATTGATAAAAAAATAAACTATTTGTTAAATTTAGAACCAAACAATTGCAAATTTTAATGTTTAAACACTCATTTCCTTCCAAAAAACAATGATTTAAAAGGATAACAAAAGAAATTACAAACGACTATACTTGTGTTTATCGGAGTTAGGTGGTCCATGTTTCTAATTTTTATTATAATAATATATCTATAATTTGTATATGAATTATTATTTGGTATTTGGATACACTTCCCGTAGACAACAAGAAGATGTACAAACAAAATGTCTTGGTGCTAGTAGCTGATTTGTATATTATATTATCAAAACAAAGTGGTCAAGGGGAGCTGTTGTTGTTAGTAGCTGTGGGGTGGGGTATAAGGAGATGAAAGGCGCCGCTTTGGACGCGGTGGGAGTGACCAAGTGGGGTGGGAGGGGCCAAACGGGAACCAGGTCAGAGCAGCCACGAGTTATAAAGTGCAGCTGTGGGTCAAGGGTTCATAACAAATGACCTAGGGGTCAGGGGTCAAGTAAAACTCTCTTATATTTGAGGGCTAGTTAATTTTTGGCAGGTCGTGTGAGAATTAAATCATGTCTGGAGAGGCTGCGAGATCAACGAATTAAATAACACTTTATAGCTGATCCACTACCGATTCGAGAATGATAGAATCTGGAACCAAGGAGCGCGCTCCCAGCAAACACGACTCATCTTTCCAATGTTTGACCGATGTTGGACCAACGTCGTAGACGGTGGGCCAACATCGGCCCAACATTAGATCGATGTCGTGTTTGCTGGATATCCACATTACCTCTTTGATGGAACGGTTCAATTTTAAACACTTTGGTTGAACCATCAAATATATAGATATAAAACACGATATATGAATTCGATGTTGCTTTAATTTTGTGCCAGTGGCGAATACAGTTGGCCAGCATTAAACCAACATCGGATGAATGTGTTTTGTTTGTCATGAACTATAGTATTTGATCAATTTTATCTGCAATTTCAAATAAACTATATTTGAAGATGTGAAGTTTGCTTGCAATTTTACTTCTCATTCTGCGAAGTAATAATTTCAGTGATAATTTAAATGATAAACATTTTTTAGCATAGAGTATAATATGGCCGCGTATAGTATATCTTATGTCGTCTGAAATTATCTACATTTTAACTGGCTTACAAAATCTTTAAACTGATGTACTATTTTCACATTTTTACATATGTACCAATGCTGTCGTGCAAATCCAAAAGAAAGTAGCTGCTTACTTTTCAAGTAAGCAGCTACTGCCTTTCAACTTTGCAAAACAGAGTATATAGCGCGGTCACAGTAAAGTGAGTGTATACTAGCAACTGCACATTATCCTGTGATCCTGGTTTGTTAGTGGGAGGGTTATTCCCCCCCGGGATTTTGGGGGTGAAATACGTGCATGTCAGGTGTATATTTATACTTCAATGTGCCAAAACTTTGCACTCCCCACCTATCTATGCAGTAGCTATAATTAGTGTTCAATATCGAAATCTTGGCTATTTTGCTCGGCTGAGCAGATAATTCAAACAAAAAATATTTCATTTTATATTAATCTGATTCGATTTTTCAAATTCAATACAAGGCATAGATTTGAACTATTTGTTGATGATGCCACTCTAAAACGCAAAAGGGTTAAAACCCAAAATAAACATTTCGCAATATAGGGTCCAATGCTCTGGTATTTGGAAGTATCGGAAAATCGCTACCCGTAATAGAAGGTGTTGGCTTGGATAATATACTTTGAAAAACATTGGTTGAAGTAAATACAAAAAGAGTATTATTGGGTGCAAGTGCCATATAAATGGATGTTATCTCGACCAATCAGAAGCCTACGAAATATTGTAAATTGTACGAGAATACGAGCTGAGGGATTTATCTCTGTATGTAGGCCTATATTTATTTCAAAGTTGCAGTAATCGGGGATAGTGTTAGAAAATCCAGGATAAAAAGTAAAAAAATCAAAGCACAAGTCGTGAAATCAATAATTTTCTTACAGACATTACTGTATAAAACTACAGTGGTAATATAAAAGCTAATGACTTTATGCAATTACTTGGTTTCGCTGATGGTGAGAATTAATATTTCTGGTAGAGAGCACATATTTACGTACCGTGAATAATGGCAGCGACGGCTCATGAATATTTAAATAGCTATAATCAGACTGACCGGCTGCTGGACTTTACACTGGATACATAGCAAATGCTAGCAATTGAGCCAATGTTGATTCAATGTTGGCCCATCGTCTTCAACGCTGGCCCAACACTAAAGCAACATTGCTCCAGCGTACGTACACTCAAACACTATGCGCAGAGTCAATGTCGTTTGAATGTTAAGCCAGCATCAACAGTGAAACGACAATAGTTCAACATCTCATGATCTCATGATCTCATGATAAATATATAAGATTGATCATGCAGTACTGCCATGCAAAGAAAAAGGGCAGTATCTGCTTACTTTACAAGTAAGCAGATACTGCCTTATGGCTTTACAGAGCTGAGTATAGGCTAAATGTCTGTAGCTATCATAGAGTTGATTTATTAACTTTATGGTAGCTATTATTAATTAATAGCATAGATATCTATTTTTTTGGTAAAATTTTTAGTAAGTAATAACTATATATTAAATAATCTTCCGTGAAATAAACACAACTATATGTGATACAAATACACAACATACATACCAGCAGAAATAGATAAAGAGAGAATTTCTGATACCAGGCACCATTTATTACACCTGTCCATCACCCGTTATTATTAAAGAACTTATTTTGGAAAAAGTGTATAGTATTCCTCCCGTAGCCAAGTGACTGTGAAAAAACTGACGAGAGTTAGGTGACAAAATCAGCTGATTACCGCCCGTCATTCTATTGTTATTTAAATAGTGGGGTAGAGCAGCATACATGTATACTTGGGCCCGTGTGAATAGATTTAACAAGATAATATATAAAAGCACCTAACCGCCGATTACACACATATAACGTGGATTTACACCCTTATGTGGTGGTCGGGTCAGAAAAATACAACCTTATGGAGTAAAGAATAATTAGGTAAGTTTACACTTAAAGAGGTAACCCTTAACCCTTTAACCACCGGTGCCGCATATATTTGGGTTTTTATTTTTTATTAGCACATTAAGTACCACATTTTAAATATGGTAAAGATAAAATGTGTCATCAACCAGCAAGATTTGAAAAGAGTTGACCTCCATTTTGTCAAATCTAAATAATTTTCACTCACTTAAAGTTGTGGATCGCGTCAGCGAGACACAACTTCAAGTGGGTAAAAATTTAAATTGAATAATTTGGCGGTTAAAGGGTTAACCCGCTAAGCGCGACTGTAATCGTTTTTAATCTGTTTTATTTGCCCATCAAGTCACTGTTATAGGAAACGAAATGAGTGTTTAAGCAGGAGCATTTGCAAATGTTTGGTCTCAAATTGAACAAATATGAGTAATTTTCACCGACTTGAAGTTGTGGATCGCGGTAGCAAATCTCTAAGCAAAAATATTGACTTATATTAAGTTCTGGTAAAAATACACAGTTTGTAATCGTTCCCCAATAGAAGCTATACACATATAACGTATCGACATAATCTAGAAAAGGTGCCAATGAGCTGTATTATAATTGGCTAAAGTAACGGTAGGAGGAGGGGGTGTGTCACACCCAGAAATATACATTGGAAAAGTACAATTTGTACTAGAAATTATTTGCTTGTTTTGCAGGAGATACTAATTAAATTACGTGACGCATTCAAACGGTCGCAAGACAAATTTCAGCGAATCACTCAAATAAATTTAAAGTATTCTGAACCAGAATGTAAGAATCATATTCAGTGGAGAAATAAGTGGATTTACATGACAACGGTTTCGGCTGTTTACCGGAGGCAATCACGATATAATCCACCCTGTGCTGGGTCAATGTTGGGCCAGCGTCGCAGCATTGACCCAACATAGAGCCAGCGTTTCGTTATTGCTGCGCTCAGACGTCTCGTATCAGATAAAACACGATAGCGGGGAATTTGCAGATTGGGAACATAGACTAACACAAATCTGTCCTAAGTCTGAATCAGCGCTGGGCCATTGTTGTAAACGCTGGCAGAGCGCTGAGCCAGCGCTGGGCCATTGAGGTTATATTCGTGCGTTCGAGGCCGGGGTTACTGTGTTAACGAAAAAGATACCCTGATAAACATCGTCTGATTTGCAGCTGAAAGGGCCGCGTTTGGTAAAGTGTTCGTGAGTACACCTCCGATACTACTATATTAAGTATCCTTGCTACTAGTATAGTGAGTATACAGTATACCGATGTACAATGCCAAAATGCAGTAACTGTTCACTTTCTAAGTAAGCAGTCACTGCCTTTTGGCTTTGCAGAGCAATACACTTCTAAATGCCTGTCAGTACAGGGGTTTTTTTGTAGGCACAGTCCAGTGTTATTAAAACCAAATAACTGGCGAACGAACGAAATAACCTATATGCAAACGAGCAAACAAACGAACGAACGAACGAACGAACGAACGAACGAGCGAACGAACGAACGAACGAACGAACGAACGAACGAACGAACGAACGAACGAACGAACGAACGAACGAACGAACGAACGAACGAACGAACGAACGAACGAACGAACGAACGAACGAACGAACGAACGAACGAACGAACGAACGAACGAACGAACGAACGAACGAACGAACGAACGAACGAACGAACGAACGAACGAACGAACGAACGAACGAACGAACGAACGAACGAACGAACGAACGAACGAACGAACGAACGAACGAACGAACGAACGAACGAACGAACGAACGAACGAACGAACGAACGATCGAACGCTATAAGACAAAACCACGTATGCTTTTATTACGAAAAAAATAGTATATTTGATGACTGCACGTACATATATACATTAGAGTACCACTGTTTCCTTTATATTCGTATCATGTGGGGAAATATTATTATGTTACTGAGACAGGTTGAAATATTACATGGCAGTCACCCAACGTTGGATTAATGTTGGCCCATCGTCTACGACGCTGGCCCAACATTAACTCAACATAGGGTGACTGCAATGTAATATTTTAACCTGACTTACTCTTCTTTTATATCCAGTTTAAAGCATCTTATGTTTGAAAAAATAAATACTAGTTTTGTCAGTAGTGATTGCTGTTCATGGTTTTTTAAATGTATGTGTTGTAATTGCCGGTTGTCATAATCATATTAATATAAAGGGCTGATGGAAATTGAAAACTATGTTGGGTGGGAACTACCAGCAAAGGCTCCAATGGATCCTGTTTAGTTACTCTCCCAGGTGTAAATTTACATTTTATATTCCAGTGATATTATTACTTATTATTATGTGCCTCATGTATCTAATTTTATATTATTTGTATATGTTATCAAACTGTTAATAATATTTTATCTTGTACACTGAATAAACTAAATTGAATTGAATTGAATAAGCATAATATTATATGACATGATAGCAGACTCTAGCAGCCCAGCAACCACGAGACGTTAACCAATGTTGGTATAATGCTGAACCACGCAGCATCGTAGACGGTGGATCAACGTTATACCAACACTGGGTTAATTGTCATTAACTTTTTAAACCGCCGGTCTTGATTATATTCATTTTTTTTTTTTTTATATTAGCACACTAAATACGAGCTAATAAACGTGTAAAAGATATAACGTGATATTAATCAGCAAGATTTCAAAATCTTTGACCTCCATTTTGTCAGATCTAAATAATTTTCATTCACTTGAAGTTGTGGATCGCGTCAGCGAGACACAGCTTCAAGTGGGTGAAAATTCAAATTGAATTGGCCTAATTTGGCGGTCAAAGAGTTACATGTGTTTTGATATATCGGTGAATTCAATATATTTTCACTTATTACTCCATGTGTGGAGGTGTGTGTGGCGTTTCTGAATTTATACCTTTTCCTCCATAGCAAAGATCTTGAAGGATTAGATCATATTAACAATGAGGATCCATTATCTACTCTTCTTTATTTAGATTTTTCAAAAGCTAAAATAATCACAACACGAATGGTTTAGCTCTTTTAGCGCAATTTTATCTTATAATCCTTTCCACTTAATCTTTGAGCATTGATTTATTTATTTTTATATTTAACAAACTTTAAGTTCTGTATCACAAATTATTAAACACAACTATATTGTCACGATCGATGTTTTAAAATGTTTGAATTTATAAAAGTCATAATTTTCACCCACTTGATGTGACGACATCAAATGGGTGAAATTACTTAATTATTCAAATCAAAACATATGGTTGCAGTCGAAGTTTGATGATCAATTCTCCTTCATTCTTGTTTAAAGGACACATATTATTACAGGCACTTTCAGAGTTAAAATGTTACAAATAAAGATCATTGCTTTACATTTAGATAACAATTATGGTTATATTTAGATTACAATAATCTATATATATAAGAGTGTGTTGTAACCTGAATATTTATTGTTCGCGCAAGATATTTAGATTCTAATTTATCTCTAGATACTTATACTGAGTGTTGACTTGCAGCCCGAGTATTGTTCGTGGAATAAGTGCCAGCCACCCATGCCCAGTATACACGAGACATTCACCCAATGTTTGTACAATGTTGGCTCAGCGTCTGCGACGCTGGGCCAACATTGCACCGACATTGGGTGAAAGTCTCGTGCCTACTGGGCACCCACTCTGACTCACAGTCTGTCGAGAAATATCCACCGCACACAACACAAAATTAAACTGGACGTGGGGGTGGGGCGAATTCCACCCTTGACACCCGTATTGTTTGGGCCTGGAGCCCCCGTCACCAGGCAAGCCCTGAAATTGACAGGCCAGACGTGTAAGTTTCAATCCCACTCTGTATTCTATAGCCTGGGGGACCTTTGCCGCGCAAAGCCAAAAGGCAGTATCTGCTCACTTGAAAAGTAAGCAGATACTGCCTCTTGGCTTTGCCTCGGGGAATTGAAATAGACAGCTCTTTCTGCCCTGCCAGCCAATGAGAGCTTCTCTACCATTGATAGGGCCCTCGGGGGTCGGTCTTATTGTGTTGTATATGTACAGCTCGCAAATAGAGACTCACTATTTTTGTATAGTCTATTATTGAATTTCATAGGTTTGCAGCAAGTATAATGGTCCCCTAAGTATAATCCGTATTGATTATAAAGTCATTTACTAGTCTAAGAGTAGAAAAAATAATCTTTAGACGTCAAATATCTGCAAAATTCTGGTCTTAGAAGAAAGGGATCAAAGAGTATATTAGAGTATCATTTATGGAAACGTATACTCATATTATAAAAGTTGTGTATTATATTGCGGCAATATATTCATATATATCTATTTTCCTAAATAGCGTAATTAGTGTGAAGCGGGCATTAAAATGCAATCTCTGTAAACTATTGCACTTCATGATTTAGCATTTTATGAGTTATATCTTGATGTATATTAACCACTAAAGCGCTGACATGTTTTTGTATAAACCAAAGGATTTTTTTACAATTTGAAATCTTCATATATAAATGTCTTAGTTAGCTCTTTCCGCTTCATTTACTGTACCTATAATAATATGCTATGGGCCTACGGCCAGTATATGTTTTGTAATTTTTTCAGCGCAGTCTTTAGACGTCATAATATGACGTCTACAGACGTCAGATTAGAGCGTCTAAAGACGGTCCACGTGCTGAAAGGGTTAATATATATTTTGTTTCTTAGTATGTACGATGTTTTAAAGCAAATATGGAATAGAACGCCTAATTTCGTTAGATTTCTCATATTATATCGCATTATTTGCAACGACGAGCTGGCTTTATACATCCAAATTGCCCGTCCCTTCAACTTAAAATACTAAATATTAGGCATTTATTTTAATTTTTATCTTTTTGTGCTATAGGAAATACGATGACAAAATAAAGTAAATCGACAATAGAATAGTATTTTAAGATCAAAAAGTTAACATTGTGGTAGTAGAAACCCAGCAAACAGGATATATACTGACACAATGTTGGTTTTCAACAGCATTGAATCTTGAACGTTGAAACAATCTCCAGCGACGCTGTCACAATATTAAAACAATGTCAATGTCTCGTGCTAGTAAAGATTTAATCACTTCAGATTCTCTACTCCAGAGACACAGATGTGTCGTATATTTAACCCTTTCGTCGCTAATGACTATTATTATCGGAGGCATTTATCTATTATCGTTGTTATTACATTTTATTAAGCATATTAAATCACCATTATTATAAATAATGAACATCGAAAATTGGTTTCAAAGTAAACAAATTTGAGTGATTTTCACTCACTTGTAGTTGTGGATCGCGGTAGCGAGACACAACTACAAGTGGGTGAAAATTTAAATCAAATAACTTTTTCGGGCATGAGGTTGAAATACAAACAATATCGTTGACAAGTGGCTATTTGCGGTGGATTGACGCTGTAATGCGATCTGAGCGCAGAGAGAGCGCAGATATCCGCGGAAAACCCCGGTGACAACTGTCAATTTGAACCCGCCACCCGCGAGACTGTTTAACAGTGATTTCTACAGATCGGATGAGCTGACAGACTGACTGACGTCCGCAATCAGCTGTCAAAATACAAATTCATGAGCCTCACTCGCGGTCTGTGAACACCAGACATCTATTGGTAGTCTATGGCGAATACCCACATCAAAGACGGGTAATATACATTACCAATCTGCTGGAAATTGACCACACATCAATGTGCGATGATTCTGCGAATTCCAAAGATACTATGACGAAGCAGGAAGAAGTATTTAAAGCAATCAGTGGTGCAATCATTGCTTTAAATACTTCTGTATTTCTCTGTCTTTAGAATAACTTTTGATTGATGCAAACGTTAGGAGCCAAAGGGTGCCTGTAAGGTTAGACGACCTTGGGTCGCAAATAGACAAGTACTGATTTGTATGTCAGTGACTGGGTTAGCCACATTTTGAAGACACTTCAAACCTAGAGGTTGTTAGCGCCAGAGATCAAACGATTATACTCTGGAGATTTACACAAAACAACGTGGTGCAGGTTGACACATTTTAAGCTTATTCTTAAGATTTGTCATGTCTGAATACAAAATTATAACATATTGATTATAATTATTAACCCTTTTACCGCCGGTGCCGCATATATTCAGGTTTTTCATTTTTTATTAGCCCATTAAATACCACATTTTAAATATGTTAAAGATAAAATGTGAAATCAACCAGCAAGATTTGAAAAGAGTTCACCTCCATTTTGTCAAATCTGAATAATTTTCACTCACTTGAAGTTGTGGATCGCGTCAGCGAGACACAACTTCACGTGGGAGAAAATTCAAATTGAATAATTTATTTTTAAATAAAATATATGGACTTATAGCCAGACAAGTACAATTCATAAGTTTGCTCCAGTAATAGCAGACGGTGTATTATATTGATATTTTATTTGATGTATTGTTGTTACCTTGTATTTTGCAAACAGAGTGTAATATTTGTAAAGCAAATAGATTAGAATTGACTTGACTTTACTAGACTTATAATAATTATGTCTGCAACAAACAGCATGCTATGTGTACTCATGCTGGCTGGATTAAGGCCGTAGAATGGGAGAAAAACGAAATCAGAAAGATTAAAAGTAAAATTTACTTATTCTCACCAATTATAATCTATACTTCGACTCAACATTTAAGCCAGCATTTCTGTGAATTCAAATTTACCTTGGTACTAGTTTTTTTATATCACTTATCAGTAATTAATAATAACACGTTAAGATAGCGTTATAAAGTAATAATATATGATTGATATTCATATCTGAAGTAAAATATAACATTTATTACTCTCCACCCCCCAAATAAAGAGAAGAAAAAATAGCAAGATTGTAGTCTAAATCTCTACAAATTGAGAGTCTACTATTGAAATAATGTCCGCAAGAATGGATTTAGTTTAAATTGTTAATATTTCTCAAAATTATAGCATAACGGTTTTTTTCGTGATAATTGTGTAAAGTTGGAAAATAGACCTTAAAGGCAGAAAATCGACTAAAAGGTAATATCAGCCAAGATTTCGATGTTTGCGGCTGCCATATATACTAAAGATAATTGTGATTTTATTGATGTCATGTGGTTTTATCCAATTATTTAACTCTTGTGGTCATTCATAGAAATAACCAATATGCCTACGTATGAAATGCTACAATCAATACATTATATTCTATTTAAATGAACAGCTCTGATAATAATTATCTAAATAATTCAACCAATCTCTTTACTTTTGTTTCCACGGCCATGCAGTGGTCAACCATTCAAAATTTAAACAAAATTGAAACAAAATTAACGAAAAATCAGGGAGTACCTACAAATTGCAAATCTTATATCCCGAAACTAATAATTCTAAATACGCTCTATTTTTTATGATCTTACGCTTAGTTCAGTTTTTCAAAATCTGAAAAAAATAATAAATAATAAAAAATATACAGCAAAAATAAAATTTCCGAAAATATACAAAAGTTTCAGTAGGTTTCCACAGTGAAAATTTAAAATATTGAGCCTAAATGACTCTGTTTATTTTGACAAGCTGGCTTGCGTGTGTTTTTTATGAGAAAATAATAGTTTGTATGTGTGTGTAGTTGTACAGTGGCTGTTGTTGTATATACATGATATGTTAGCGTATGGAAGCCGTGTATATGTAGGCCAGGCTGCGGGGCAAGGCGGCCGTCTGTCGACCTAAATGTAACACTAACCCCGGCCGGTACACCCCACCCCACCGGAGCCACCTCGACGTGAACTAAACCCTCTCTGTACTGGTGCGCAGTCCTCGCAAAACTGTAAATGGCCTTGGTGATTTACAATTTCTCATGAACAAAATATAGGCGACTCGTATGATATTTATACTTCATTAATTATTTGATGAATATTCGTGTATTCGTTTATTGTAAATAAAGCGTTTCAAAACTTTATCAATAGGTAGTATATATAGTATATAATCTAAAGGTATAAAGTACGTTAGTTATAACATTTATCCTGCGTTCAATCAATAACGTTATACTGACACAAATTATGTCATAATGGATAGGGCCCTATCCATATGTATAGCCTACATCTTATTTATTCCTGTTTGTTTTAATTTGTCAGGTTTTTTTAGGCTGGAATTCCTAACGCAGATTTAAAAAAAAAGTTAATGATTTTATTATGCATAAAATTACATTAAAAAAAGGTTTTATTTCGAAAATTAAACGTTTGTATATTTCAACGTAACATATACTACACAAGGGACAATGAAGAATAATTGTTTGCATCAGAGAACAATATTTTCATGGCGTCGCTTTGAGTTTTTGATTGGAGATTATAAAAAATGGGAATTCATTTCAATATAGCTGAGATCTGCGAATGCTAGACATACGAGTAAATAAGTAAAGCAAAACCAAATTGTTTTCATGTTGGGCCACCTTCTACAACGCTGGCCCAACTTGAAAACAACGGTAGTTATGTATGGATCTTAACCACCGCGATACATTGACCCGATGTTGGTTTAACGTTGGGCCAGCGTCGTATACGCTAACCCAAATTAAACCAACAGTGGACCAATGTCTCGTGTGCACAGGGATCATAATGGGTTTTCCCACACGATCCAGTTTGAGGGAATCCAGGTCCGGTACACGCACTCAGGAGAGGCGGGCAGAATGAAATCTACACTGGGAGGCGGCGAGAGCCAAAGTTCACAAGGGCACCCGGGTGGCAACTTCGTGACCCCCGCCCCTGCCCCCCCCCCCTCTGGCCCCACCTGGCCCGGCACATACTTCTGCCCTGTCAGATACACCCCGGCCACCCGGGGGGAGGCGGGGGGGGGCGCCTCCCTAGCATCCCTGATGACGAGTCCCAAACCAGTCCCAGCCCCCATAAATAAACCACGCAGAATTCTTTGGAAATTCAGCAGACGCCTCGGGCTCTTCCCGTGCTTCGACAAGTACGGCACCACGTCTGCTCAACGCCCGGCCAGCGTTTGCGACGCTGGCCGGGCGTTGAGCAGACGTTGTACCAACGTTTCTGCATGAGAGATTCGTAGCGGCATGAGAGATTCGTAGCGGCAGCTGTTGTTAGAGCAGTGTGAGGGGAGAGAGGAGGTAAACGTACACATGAAGCAAACTACGCAGCTGTGATTCTAAATCTGTCGTGAGCAAATCTTCAGACGTTCTGGAGAAAACACAGACCACAATCCAAATTTGATTAGCAACGAAATGACGAGCGCTGATTGGCTAATCCCACCATGTGGTAGACTCTCTCAACGTCAATTGGTCGAAGGGTAAACTTGAAACGAAAAGCGCTTATTCTTCGCGTGTAGGCCTAAACTCAGTCACATCTATAATGATCGGGAATAATCCTGATATCCTGCATTTATAAGAAAGATACGTAAATAAGCTAAGGATAGATTTTGATAGATCTAATATGAATTAGGATATACGGGATAAATGCATGGTATTAATATATACCATTGTCAACTTACACTATAGTATAACTATTTCAAATATATAATAGTGTTGTAAATTAGTGCATCATGTGGATTGACTTATTAGAGGTCATCATCATTCCTAAAAAAAATATAAATTGAATTTACGTTTAGCAAACTTCATATTTGTAAATTTAGCAACTATAATATATTATAAATAGGGTGTGGGGGGGGGGGGGGGAGGCTACACTTTGTGGGAGAATTTATGGTCCGCTTATAATAGCACAATCAATATATTGATATTCATAGTATTTAGTATATACAACATTAGTATATATCTCTTGAATTTACGGGTTAGCTTTATTGAATTTGTTTTTGTTTAGATAGAAAATACAAAAAAATACAGCAAGTACAGTATAATAAGTTAATTATATGTACAAAGGTGTAATGTTTCAAATAAGTATGCATAGGACTATTATTCAACAAACGAAAAAATCAACTAATTTATTTTTAATTGGTGCATGGTATTTGGTGTTGTTTTGCAATGGTTGCAATATTGTTTTTAATAACAAATATCGACAAACAAATCTTATAAATAATTTTAATATTACATTTGCGACCAACGAATAGATAGAATAGATTACCTAGACCAATAGGTTATATTATTGCACTTTTAATGCGATTTGGAATAACATAAATAAATAGGCCTACATGCCACTTTTCAACGATGATCTCAAAGTTATATTGTGGGTCCATATATGTACATGCAAATATCTCAGTACAGTACATCATTTATATCACACAAGTTGTGTAATATAAATGATCTACTTATGTGTGTAACACAAATATATGTTAATATGTAGTAAAATGGCAAGATAAACAAATGTAGGGCTCAATTAAATAAATTGTGTACAATAATTTAAAATAAACGAAAACTGATTTATTTGTCAATTGAATAGGATATAAACTAACTTTACACAAGCGTCAAGAAATTAATTAAAGTTTAATATTATTTTTGATGTATTAAATTTGCTGTCATATTTAGTCTATACATTGATATAATAAAAAATCACTGTATTTTTTAGATTTATATCCCACGTAAATTCCATCGAAATACACCTCTTTAGGATATATATCTAACTATTAATTAAATTTGAAGCATTCATTTGAAAGAGCTTTAATTTATTCAATATGTGTCTTCTTATAAGCTTTAATGAATAATATATAAATATAAATGATGCATTGTTATAATTTTAAACGTAACAAATAGTTTCTATAGTTATAATTATAACTGGTACTTACTTGGGCTATATTATATCATATATAAAATATATATATAAATAATTGAAATAATATTAGTTAAATCCGTGTTGTTTAAGAGCACTATGATATTGCGTGATGTGTCATGTTGATAGTTCAGATGAATCAGCTGACGGGCTGTGGCGGCGGCAATATATATTTCACCGTGTGTAACGTACTTAGTGTGATATTGATGGGGAAAACGATTATCATCGTCACTTTCACGCCTACACGACACGTTAAACCAATGCCGAGTTATTGTTGGTCCGCCGTCTCCGACGTCGGCCCAGCATTAAATCGGCATTGGTTTAACGTATGGTGTTTGCTGGTATATTGCCGCTCCAGATATGGGGTACGATAAAATGATTTATATACTGCACAGAGGCGCGCGTTATTACAGCGGTATGATGATTGTTAGCATGCGTGACCTGACGTGCAAAGCCAAAAGGCAGTATCTGCTTACTTTACAAGTAAGCAGATACTGCCTTTTGGCTTTGCAGAGCGATATTTGCTCAAATAAACCATATTGTAAATATTTACAGTGGGATAATATGACAATCCATTGATCCTCACGCATTCAGAGCTATGGCAGACATGTTGACCCAGCTAAAATATTGTAAACATAATAGAAGTTTACAATAAATATCATCAATAATGTCACGAAATATATTGCTTGTAAAGGTATGCTTTGTACTAACTATATTGTACGAACGATAAAAATGTTTCGTTAATATAGGCACACATTTTTTCAGTTTTTGCTATAGATAAATGAGTCTTCACGGGGGAAACGGTGCAATAAAACTAGATAATATATCACTCAGCCCCACACAGAAAGGGCCAGACGCGTTCCAATGTTGTTTTAATGTTATACCAGCGTCACAGACAATGCACAGCATTAGAACAACATCGAGTCAACATTTCGTGTCGTTTTCCAATGGATAAATTGCCCCCGTGCCGTTTCAACGCTGATCCTGCATTGTAGTATGGTTAGACCAACGTTAAGCCACATTTGAGCCATAATCTCCACATTTTTTATTGACAAGCCTCATATCCAGCATAAATAGACTGGAATAATTTACCCCCAAATAGCAAACTGCCAACCATAGGCGTTGTTTGTACACAGACCTTCTGCAATATATATTTCAGAATCTGAAATATATGCAAAGGCTATTACATTGAATTATTGCGTATTAGCATATTATTCTTAACCTGACTATGACACCTTTGACCCTTAACCCTTTAACCGCCAAATTATTCAATCTGAATTTTCACCCACTTGAAGTTGTCTCTCGCTGACGCGATCCACAACTTCAAGTGAGTGAAAATTATTCAGATTTGACAAAATGGAGGTCAACTGTTTTTAGATATTGCTGATTGATGTGATATTTTATCTTTAACATGTTTAAAAGGTGGTACTTAATGTGGTAATAATAAATGAAAACCCGAATATATGCGGCACCGGCGGTTAAAGGGTTAAAGCACTAAGCATGATTATTGTCATTTTTAATCTGCTTTTTTTAGCCGATCAAATTATCATTATTGAAAACGAAATGAGCGCTTGAACAATAATATTTGTAAATGTTTGATCTCAAATTAAACAAATATTAGTAATTTTTACCCACTTACCCACTTTTACACATTTCAAGTGGGTGAAAATAATCCATATTTGTTTAATTCGGGACCAAATATTTGCGAATCTTGATGATTAACCCTGTAATCGCCGGTGCCGCATATATTTGGGTTTTCATTTTTCATTAGCACATCAAGTACCACATTTTAAATATGTTAAAGATAAAATGTGACATCAACCAGCAAGATTTGAAAAGAGTTAACCTCCATTTTGTCAAATCTGAATAATTTTCACTCACTTAAAGTTGTGGATCGCGTCAGCGAGACACAACTTCAAGTGGGTGAAAATGCAAATTGAACAATTTGGCGGTTAAAGGGTTAACATATTTGAAAAATCATTGTATTCCCATAACTGCGATTTGATGGCCTAATAAAACGGATTAAGCTACTATTCTCGTGCTTAGTGGTTTAAGATTCAAGAGTGCATAAGCAAGGTGGTTGTTATAAGGTCAAGTGCCTAAATGACACTTATGATTGGTTGGAGTAGAGGAGAAATTGATTATGTTCAGTCAATAACTTTTCCTGTGTATACTATCATGATACTATAAAGTTAAAACCGAACGCTATGCCACTATTGATATAACTATAGATGAAATAGACTAGAGCATCTAGTCCATTTCACCCCAACACGCCGTAGGTACGTGGCTGCTCGATCAGCAGTCATGGCGAGAAGTCGTAATGATCAATCATCGCTAAATAGCCCCTAAACAGACAGTTTACAGGTCTCTGATATTCTGAGCACTGAAAACCTGCGGCTGCTAAAATTAGACGATCAAATAGGATTTAATTATAATTAATTGTGACTAATAATATATTAATATATTACATATTGACTCATAATAAATTTGGGTTTAGACGAATATATTCTCAAACATTTTAACTCTTTACTCGCAAAGGTATCTTTTTTAAATTTTCACTCACTTGATGTTGTGTCTCGCTACCGCGACCCACAACATCAAGTGAGTGAAAATTACTTATATTTGTTTATTTTGACACATTTGCAAATCTTGAGGTTTAAACACTTATTTCATTCCCACCAACACTGATCGGCTAATTAGAATAATTAGAAACGATAATAATTGTGCTTATAGCGCTTGAAGGGTTAAATTATTTAGCACTGAAAATGTTTAAATAAATGACCGGATGTAATTGAATACTGATATCCAATAATAAAAATTATATTTGAATACTGATATCTAGTGATATAAATAAATGATTATAACAGACAACTAATTTATCAAACACATTATGATATAGGGAAATGATTAAAAACTATATTGAAAGTATATTTACGTAATTCGACGAGATTTAGTATAAGAATGTTAGAATATGGGATCTTATATTGATGTTGGGTAATTTTAACTACTCTGTTCTTCGCCATATTGAATATTTAGTTATATCATTATCTTCAACACACAATTAACTACTAGTAGCTCGGCTCAATTATTACACTTCCTGGTGAATTAATGGTCACATGGCATCTTTCGGGACATATTTCCGCCATTTAGTAGTTGCTTAAATTATAATATAAAAATAATTGGATCAACTTACTTCTGGTAAATCAACGTGTAATATTAGTGTAATAAATAGAGTAGTGACTATACATGTATACTAAAGACTGACATATTTTTTTATCAGAGGCAAATATTAAAATTAACTCTTTAACCGCCAAATTATATAATTATAATTTTTACTCACTTGACGTTTAAGTCAGTGAAACCTATTCAGATTTGACAAAATGGAGGTCAACTATGTTCAAATCTTGCTGATTGATGTCACGTTTTATCTTTGACATGCTGGTATGTAATGTGCTATAATAAACATATGTAAAAATGCTAGTCACGCCTATAAACGTTTGTATGTTTTCTATTTCACCTTCTTAGCGGAAAATTTATAAGAAAAATATATATTACATTCGTTAGATTTGCAAAACTTTTGATTCAAAAAGGATACATTATAAGTAATTTTCACACACTTGAACCTGTGAGCGGCGGTAGGAAGACAAAGTTTTGTATTTAAAAAATAAATTGTTAATACTGGCGTTCTAAAGGTTAACCGTATCCCCGCTAAGTTATCGAATTTAAATTTTTACCCACTTAAAGTTGTGGGTCGCGATCGCGACCCACAACTTCAAGTGGGTAAAAATTGCTCATATTTGTTTATTTTGAGACTCCAATAACTGTGTTTTACCCTGCTAATAAAACAGATTAAAAACGATTATTGTCGTGCTCAGTCCTCAAAGGGTCAATACTTCGTGCTATCTGCTCGTTAAGTAAAGAACATGATAGCTTAATAATTAATAGCTATGTATTGAGTGGATTCAGCGGTGTGATGGTAAAGAATAATACAATGCAGTTCTTGTTTCATACATAAGTAGTTTTGAGCAGCAAACGTGCGTCATAATACATAAAAGATTAGTTAGCACTAGATATGTATGTTGTTATATATATATATTGTTAACCCTTTTAACACCAAGACAATAATTGTGGGTAATTGGTTTGCGGTCACTATTCCCAAATCAGGTGTAACAAATGAATTTATTCTATCATAAAGTTAATCCTTATTAACTCTATGATTCTATAAACCACCTCACTATCCAGCGAACACAAGACGTTGACCCAATGTTGTCTTAATGCTGGTCCGCCGTCTTCGACGTCGGCCCAGCAATAAGACAACATTTGGTCAAAGTATTGTGTTTGATGGATAAATTATATCACATGTATGTTCAGGTCGTAATAAATGTGAGAATAACCGCTGAGTTTGTAGTCACACAAAATATTGGTAGACATCATTGACCTAGTTGTATATTGGTTGACCTGTATTGGTTGACCAATATACAGGGTCTTTGTGTTTTAGTGTTTTAACCTATTATTTTGATTTATCTTTCAATAATTAAGGATATGATGTGAGTTTGTGATTGTACTGTAACATGTACAGATAGGCCTGTAGTTTGTGAGGTACGACCATAATCGTTATAACTCTGTTTTATTAGCCGAGTAAATTACTGTTATTGAGACCGAAATGTGTGTTTGAACATCAAGATCTGCAAATTTTTGGTCTCAAATGTAACGAATCGTCGCCTCGGAGCTAAAGGATCCTATCTGACACTCGTTAGAGTGGCAGATAGGATCATTTAGTTCCGAGGTGACGAAATGTGAGCAGTTTTCACCCACTTGAAGTTGTGGGTGGCGGTAGCGAGACAGAATTCCAGGTGGTTGAAAATTAAAAAACTTCGGTTAAAACTTTGGAGCCACAGAAACGTCAGTAAATAATATATATTGAGCTACATAGGCCATATGTCATGTGTAGCCATTAAAACACTGATGCTTGAATTTTCAAGCTGTTGAGTTTAGTATAGATTTTTATTCCCAGATATATTGTTGTATGTGTATTCATATATTGTGTCAGCTTTAAGAAATTAAATGTACCAAAGTATATTATGATCTGCCAAATGCAATTTTTAAGATTTTGTTAAATTATTTGTTCCAATAACCTGGCGAAAGTGCATCTTGAACCCTTTCAGCGCGGGGACCGTCTTTATACGTCAGAATCTGACGTCTGTAGACGTCAGATCCTGACGTATAAAGACGGTCCTCGCACTGCAAGAATGAAAATATTTCTAACAGCTGGACCCATAACATAGGTATTAAAATAAAAGAGAAAGAGATAACTAAGACACATATGATGATTTCAAATTGAGAAAACCCTCTGGTATCCATGATTTATAGAAAAATATTTCAGCGTTGTAAGGGTTAGGGCCATACCAAACGTAGCTTTATCACTGTTCTATTATTACTTTATTTTCTGGGTTAATTTATCTGTCAAAATATGTAATATAATATATGCAACAACAGTTAAATAGCGACCTCAGAATATATAATATTTTCTATTGTTTCTCACCCAATGTTCCACAAAACTTCTAAATTAATAAAAATATAAATATGCGTCCACACAAATTCTTCTTTAACAATAATTGTCACATGTCGCCTCATGTAAAAAACAACAACTCAATTAACAATATCCAACTGTATTAGATGTATGTGTGAACATAATAATGCTAACTCACTTTTAATTCTGTTACGTATTTTTGTTTTCTGCTGGTAATTCCGGATTATCCTATATGGTCTGCAGCTCCCGTAAAGTCCTTCGTGCCTGATGACTACCGCCTGACATATATAATATATGTGCTCATTCACGTACCAAGTATAATAAAGCAGCGTACACTATATAGTATATAGTGATCCCAACCAGCACCAGGTGGCAGTATGGTACTGCGTGTACAAAACACGGATTCAACTCCGATTTTCAATGTTATCCACGTGAATCCTAGCACTAGTATATGAGTATGGTGAGTGAGTTATGGTCAAGTACTGCCACTGATCACAGCTGACCACTTAGTGGTCATCAGTGTGTACACAGGGTGATTCGGGGATACAAAGCGTGCACGTTTGTACAGATCTTACTGGAGATATATGCATTCATTAATACGCGGGAATGTGCCATAAAATTCTTAGTTGGGGTCGCCCACCACCTTTTGACCAGACCCCCGCTATTCACAAATCTCCCATTTTTATGACTTCTCTACAAGATTTTGCTGATGAGCTATATGCTTCGCGGGAGGCATGACATATAACACAACACATTTGCCCAGCAGTGGTTCAATGCTGGGCCAGTTTTACAGACGTTGGCCAGCGATGACACAACATTCTGCCAATGTCTCTTGCAAAGCACGAGGCAATAGAATGGTCAGTGACCCGCGGCTTAAATATTCACCCTCTGCATTCTAGCCCCCTGAAATATATTATCAATAAATATATAAATCATTGCAAATAACAAACACCAGAAAAAACGTATATATATTAAAATAAATACCTAGTCAATTTAGTGGACGTGAAAATGAGAAATCCTTGCATTTGAAGGTGATTATTATTTAATAGAGCTCCAGCGCCTGTAGGGTTAATGAGGCTGTGATATACCGAGGTGATTTATGACCTGCCTATCTAGGGAACACAACATTCTGAATCAATGTTGGTTTAATGCTGGCCCAGCGTCTTCGACGCTTGGCCAGCATTAAAACAGCATTGATTAAACGTCTTGTGTTTGCCGCCTAGGATTGACCTACATAATACACATACCTGGTTTTTACACGGATCATTCCACAAGAATAAAAACAAACACAACTACTTTATATGCACTGATGTACAAAGCCAAAAGGCAGTATCTGATTATCTGCAAAGTAAGCAGATACTGCTTTTTGGTTGCGTGGCAGTGGAGCTGTAAACAACAAATAGCATTTATACGTTATATACCTGTAGTTAATGCTTAAGATCAAGAAATGTATCTATTTAAAGTTATTGCTAAGATGTAGTAGTACTCCGAATGTTAATGACTTCAAGCAAACAAGAAAGATCGATCAAATGCTGATTTAATGCTTGCTCACCTTTGCAACCCTGGCCCAACATTAAACCAGCATGGGATCGATGTCTTGTGCTTGCTGGGATATGTGGTAATATAGACGTATTGCATGTCATATCATTTATTTATTCACTACTGCGTCATGTCACAGGTACGCCAGTATCAACACGTTGATTACCCAACTTCAAGCGGGTGAAAAATAAAATTATGGCAATTTACATAACAGCTTTTTCTTTAATACGGCATTGCATTTATGTATTATTTGAAGTAAATTAAATATCACAAATCTCAATTCATAAAAAAATCATTAACATTTTGCAAGCTTAATGACACCAAGTAAAATAGAATCTGATTATATTTTCCTTACTGACACCAATCCTATATGCGCTTAATATTTAACTGTTCGCTCATACACATCTGCGCCTATTTTAGAACGTTTATTAGTTCATAATGGCTAATTAAAAACATTTTTGTAAAGTGTCAACATCAGATTCATTATCATTGTAATACAGTAGGTCTGATTATAGAGTGCTGATGTGCACAGACAAAATACAGTATCTGCTAGCTTTTCAAGTAAGAATTTACTGTCTTTGGACTATACATGACATAGTGGTCATAATATACTTAGAGCATATCGCAATTATATAACGTTCACACGGTACTTAACAACACGTATCTCACTTTATCGCTGGTATGTTTTGTATCCAGTTTAATATAACAAGGCTATCATGGACCCAGCAAACATGTACGAACCAATGTTGTTTTATTGTTGGCCAAGCGTCGGAGACGCTTGGCTAACATTAAAACAGCATTAGCCCAGTGTCTCGTGGTTTCAGGGGAGTCAGCAAACCATTTAAATACTTATGATGCATCAGAGCCTTTCCATCACTCAAAAGGTAGATTTCACCTCTAAACTGAGGTTTCATTGTCAAATTTTCATTGAAACTGTTTTAACAATATAATATTATGGCAGTTTTTCATTGGTACTATAGCCATAACATCCTCTGTGTATATATATGATGTGAGCTAGGCTAATATATTATAGCGATATTATAGCCCTAATTTAGTAGTGTATAGACACGATGGAGACTGGGCTAGCATCGATGCTATAGCCCTATTACATTCAGTACTGTACACATAATAGAGGCTATTATGGGTATAATAGCCATCTCCATCAAAAACACTAGACCAGTGTTGTTTCAATGATGGTCTATCGTATGCGACGCTGACCCAGCATTAAACCAGAATTCGCATCGAAACCAACACAAAACGTTGAATCAATGCTGGGGTAATGCTGGCCAACCATCTGCGACGATCGGCCAATATTAAGCCATCATTGGGTCAATGTATCGTGCCTGCTGTGTATAATTGAGCCTGGGATGCTATTGCTATTATAGCCCTAGTTGGCTGTTGCCCACTTAATGAGCTGTGTGCGTGCTCACTATTATTGACGAGTAATGGTTTCCGTACAACCAACCATATGTGAATCAGACATAAACCATTCTGGTACAGTAGAGAGAGGGGGGGGGGGGGAGGGATCTGATCTACCCTTCAAGTCCCATTTTTTATAACCTTTCAACATGTCAGTCAAAGCTATACGAGCTATAGCGTCGTCAGGTGGTTGAACTGTTTTTATATTAAAGTGAACATGAATTAAATGAATTAAATTAAAGTGAAAATGAGTATTATGATTTTGTTTATATGCAATGACATAGCTGGCTTTAAAATTATCAAGCAGATTTATTATCTCTATAATCAAGAAGGTTTATGTATTTTGGCTATAATGTTGTTTCTAGCTACAGCAGCACAGTCAGTCGATATTGTAAATCATTCCATTAGCAAGATATTTGTGAATGCTCACGACTTAGACGCATATTATATACACTTATTTTACACGCACTTTTTGAATGGATTCTCAGCAAACACAAAACATTTGTATACCATTTGTACAATGTTGAACCAACGTCGTGGGGCCGACGTTGTACAAATGTTATACAAATGTTTTGTGTTTGCTGGGCTAGGCCTAACGTTAAATCCATAAAAAATAAAAAAAATTGTCCCATAAAAATATGTATAATTTAGGGTAAATAAGACAATTGTACTTCAATGGAAATGAAATGAATCGGGCTTTAGGCCACCTTTGTGCAGATATAGGCTAAACTGGGCCAGGAGAACCTCCTGAGGATGGTGAGATGATTGAGATGACACTGTCCTCCAGACACAGAATTCAAAATTCGAGCCCTGGCGGTCTGAGGCCGAGCACGCTACCTCTCGGTCACGGAGGCTCCCCATAACACTGACTTTCACACGTGGATGGGGAAGAAACATTTTTTGTTTCTTTCAAACCGCCGAGACCGGGAACCGAAGCGGTGCTAACCACTACCCTAGGGCCCCCGCCCTGTACTTCAATGGTTGCCAGTATAGGCAAACTATTCTTTTGTCTTTCAGGCACGACCGGTGTCTCAAAAATGTGCATAATTTAGTATTATGCGGCCCTTGCACTTCAATGGTTGCAAGTAGGCAGTCTACTTTCTGTGTTTCTGCACAGCCTGCGTTCCAGGCCATTGTCATGAGGATGGCTTTCGTGTCAGCGACGACTAGACTGACTAAATCCAATTCACTCTCACACATCGCGTGGTTGCCATCCATAAGTCGCCTCTCGGTGGATACCCCTGTGGAATTAATTTTTCAATACCGGTAGAGTTAGGTATAGAAAAGACTTGCGGCGCTTGCCGGGCTGTCAGAACCACGGGAATAGGGCTGAGAGAGGACCGCATCCCGGTGTCGTGGAATGGGGTGGTGACGATCCCGGAGTGATTGTGTGTAGGTAGGCTATACATGACGCCATTCCTGCGTGGTGACGGTGGCGCGATGCGATATATGCTGGCACAGCACCTATCGCATCGCGCCACCGTCACCACTGCATGGCCTGAGAGCCGCATCTTCTACAGCCAACTGCTTTTGTCTGCATAATATATTCTGCGGGAGCCAAGCCTTGCTCTGTACGGCGTCCGAGGAAAGCAGGCTGCGCAGGACCTTGAGATATCTGGACCGAAAAAATACGGCTGCGATTTCTTGTGGAAGATGTGGCGGCACTGATGCGTGGCGGGGTGTATGGTACAGTTTTGTGGTGATTTTTGACATTGTGGTGGGATGTGCGTGTACATACAGAAGCTGGTGGCTGGTCGGGGTTTGGTATCGGCGGCCGGTGGTGGGGTGGTCCCCGCCATGGCGGCTGTGCCAGCCTCAGGCCCACGACCGCTGTATTACAGTAACATTAGCACTGCAGAACATACCAGCACCCCTCACCCCCCGGCCGTCCTGCACCGCGGACTCAATACCGTAAACATCAGGGATACCAATCTATACAGACAACAAGCAACAACCGATCTGAGATATCATCCGCGCATGCATGCAGGAAAAAAAACAAATGGCGGCCATTCTTCTCCGAGACATCGGAGACAACCAGGTCAGGCTGCGACGAGAAAACTGCGTACACGGGCGGGGCGCGGCACGGACAGTGACCACACACACTCCAAATATACCCTGTAGACCCGGGTTTGTGTTGTAAAGTTGTAAATCACAGAAGCTCAGCTCTACAGGTGTCTTTTGAGTGTGGTTTCGGCGCCCGCTGTGGCAAGGGGTCGCTGGAGGCCGGCGGCAGAGTCACCTGGTGGTCCCGTCCGCAACTACACCCCCTGACGTAAATATCAGACACGTACGTATCAATTCCCAGCAAACACGATACAATGGTCCACGGTTGGTTTGATGCTGGGCCAGCGTCTGCGACGCTGACCCAGCATTAAACCAACAGTGGCTCAACGTATCGTGTTTGCTGGGAACACATGCTGGTACCGTGCAAAGCAAAAAGCAGTGACTGCGCTTTTGTAAAGTGAACAGTTACTGCTTTATGACTTCGCATGACAGAGTTGTGAGCTTCCAGGAGATTATAAAAAATATAAATTATATTTTAAGAAAATCACAATAAAACTCTTTAGATGTTAAATGATGTGATTTATAAAAAAAAACAAGTTGGCAGCCATTCATATGGTATCTGACCGCCAAAAAAACCCGACTTCCAAGTGGATAATAGTTTCTGAAAAAAACTAGAACATTGTGTGGGATTTTAGAACTGTATAGTAGACGTAAATAAACCCACATACACTATTAAATATGCTTACTTATTAAAAATAATTTAGTATTACATCTTTTAGAAAATTATTAACTATAATAATAATGAAAAAGAAAATGTCTCAATATAACTTTCTGATCTGGAGATTTATAATCTGGTAGCTGCAAGACCTAATACTAATTAAAATGCCTCATCAATAAATATAAATTTAAAAAATGTATGGTCAATTACTCTATGTAATATTTAATGATTTATATATCATATACATAATGGTGTAGTATCAGTCAAAATCATTGCATTTTTCTAACAAATGTCAATTGTGTTTATGAAGTATTATTTATTTAATATTATTAAAGTATAGGGGCCTACGTGTAGTTCTGACTGACATAACTTTGTCTCTAAGGAATAAGTGGGTTAGAAAATCTTGCATTAAAGAAAAACAAATGATTGTAAAATTAACGGAATCAATTTTAATGATTTCTGCAAATTGAAAATATTCGACAATTACAAAAAACTCTTATACTGTTGGTCGATATACTGTTGGTCTACTTGAGATTATACCTTTATCCAATGTTGGGTTAATGTTGGGCCAACGACGGTGTTCCAACACATGTGTTGTTTGCTGGGAAATGCCCGAGGGAAGCATGTTGAAGAGATTAGAGGGACAACCTCTGGACATCGGCTCCAACAACAACACCAGGACCAACCAGCCACGACCTCTACAGCCTGGAGGGAGTATCCAAGGCCAGGTACTCTGGGAGGGGAGTGCCTCCCCCAAGGAGGTGTGTGAACCAGAAACATTATGGGAATGGTCCGTGTGGCATCGCGGGGGGGGGGGGGAGGGGTGAATCAGTATGATAGCACAAAATAAAGCTACGCCAACAGTGATTTCGAGAGTAATTCATATTTTTCAATAACAATAGTAGATCCATTTACACAATTAATAAAAATAGTTCTTTGGATCAACGCATGCCAATTTTTGTATATCCAGATGAACACATGATAACAAAATGCATGTTATACATGCACTTCCTAAGAAAGATCATTCATCTACACCACAGACCTACATTATATATGATACTATGCCTGAGTACTATCACAGCAAGCACAAAACATTTGTATAACATCTGTACAACGTCGGCCCGACGTCTTCGAGGCTGGTCCAACATTGTACAAATGTTATACAAATGTTTTGTGTTTACTGGGATAATATCAGAAATGCATAACAGACAGTTGTATTTACTAAGTGTGTGATATTCCCTTCATTTGAAATGATCACCCCCAGAGGACAAGATACGTCGATCCAGTATTGTTTTAATGTTTGCCCATCAAATCAGCATTGGGTCAACGTCTTCCTATTCATCAGATTGGGAAATTTATTGCTGTCCCAATTCCCATATCGAAGTGAATATATATTTCCAGATGTTACAGAATAGAGTTTAATGTCCCACATAAAATCTTAGAAAATGTTTATTGTGATGGATTAGGTAAGATATCTATCTATTCGACATTGAGACATGTCAAGTCATATCTAGACGGCATGAGCACAAATAAATAACTTAGATAAATAACTTAGAACTAAGGTTAATTACCATTATGTGTATATATATAATGTATTACCTCTCCTAATAGCACAATGGCCATATCCCAATAAGCACGGTACGTTGATTCAATGTTGGCACAATGTTGGGACAGCGTCGCAGACAATAGCCCAACATTGGTACAACCAGCATACCACAAGATAGTTCCCCCCTCGGACAATAACCAATTGTTCATGAAATACACATCAAGACACATTATGTTTGGTTGGCCTAATCTAATGACCCACTCCAGAGGGGTCATCACCAGGGCAAGGTTTATGATTCTGGATCAATGAAGTGAATCCCGGCAGCTCCCTGTCTCCTTATGTAGGTAGGCAAGTCATGTCCGGGCTCCCTAGACAAGGTCCCAGTCTCCCGCCCTGCGGCCGTGGGACTGGGACCTTACCCAGGGAAGAACTGGACATGTCCAGCACTGGGCATCACATTGCTTTCACCACAGAGTGTCTTTTTGAACACCATGTAGAATACGATGTATTTTATATTTGTTCTGGAGCGGGAAAACATATCTTTTATTTTATGTGTAATTATCTTAAAACTTATCATCCATCTATATTTTTAAAATAACGTGTACTTTAACCCTTGTAGCGCTGATATATTTTGTATAAAACATAGCAACCAAAGTTTTTTTTTAAATTTGATATCATCTGATCATAAATGTCTTAGCTCTCTCCGCTTCATCTGAATACCTATATTATGGGTCTACGGCCATTAAAAATATTTTTTAGCCTTACAGTGCGGCGGAGATCGACTGTAGACGTCAGAGTCTGACGTCTACAGACGTCAGACTCTGACGTCTAAAATCGATCCCCTCGCTGTAAGGGTTAAACAAAAAGTATTTTGAACTTCACTATATCTTTGTAGCGAGACACAACATCAAGTGGGGGGGGAATTTAGATTATTTAATTTGGCGCTTTAATGGTTAATTATATCACAAAAAACACTCATATATGTTTAGCACTATTAAAATAGGGAAATATAATAGTTAACTATATGTTTTACAGTTATTTTCACAAAATAGCAATTACAGAAACATTAAAATAAAATATATATTGGTATGGTGTTGTTTTTGATTATCACCATCCTTAAACTTATCGTCTCCTTGGATATAAAAGGGTGTATCTGCCACTTCACAAAGTGGCAGATACACCCTTTCGTATCCAAAGGGGCGTCATAGCCTGATCTTGGCTGAACTATCTGCATCATTTTAAATAAATAATACTCAGTATCTTTGTATTTGTGGTATCCTCCACAGAATTTTCTCCTGGCCCGCCCGCTTGTCCCCAGAAAACACAAGACGTCGAACCAATGCTGGTTTAATGTTGGCTCACAGTCTACGACGCTGGTCCAACACTAAACCAGCATTGGTTCAACGTCTTGTGTCCACACTTCCCCAGGGTACATAAGGAATTCAGGGAACGTAGGGATAACTTCGAAATCCCACTAAAGAGATTTGAATAGATTGTGGCCCTGGTCGAGGGACAACCGATCGGGATTTGGGGGGAGGGGGGTATGCTATTTTGGACGGTGGTCATTCTAAAATAATGCTGGATTGCTCAAATCAAATATCCATAATTTCGTTTTAGAAAATTAAACCATTAGACCAGCATAACGGTTTTTTATTGTTTTTTTTTTCTATTTGATTGTTTAAATAAGTATTATGACATTGAACGTTGGAGTATGATTATATCGTATCTTCGACAGTTGAAGAGTACCAATTTTTTTCACAATAAGTAATTTTGATGAATGATACCTAATTTATTTATATTACTTTTTAAAGCAAGAATATTGTTCATAGACTTTACCTTGGAAATAAACAGTGATAACAAAAATTGATTCAGTTAATAAATGCTCGTAATATTATAATAATTCTGAAAACAAAATTATTATAATGATAACGCCACATTTAATCCCACGTCATTATAACACCCCCCCCCCCCCCCTCAGCATCCCCCCATCCGAGACAGTGGGAAGAACCAAGGAATATAGAAAGCCCTTTTTATATTTCTTCGGAGAACAAAATAGAATCTACTAACAAAAATATTTTTGTATATTAAAAAAACATTCACAAACATGTTCTAAAGTATTCGCATCAATTCATATTTTTCCATTTCTTAAATTTATTTGCATATAATTTATTTGATAAATTGGACTTGCTGAAAAGCAAACGAACGAAATTACAGTTCCATTTTAAAAATATGCGTAATTATGGCAGCAAGTTTCAGAAAAGACGATACGTTGGATCAATGTTGTTTTAATGTTGGGCCAGCGTCGCAGACGGTGGCCCAACATTAAAACAACACTGGTTCAACGTTTCGTGTTTGCTGGGTTGTCATCGTAACAGGATTAGAAGAGACTGAGAATCAGACGCAAAACACGGATCTGAGATGGATCCGAGTTTAATGATCAACCCTGGATCAATGGCCGAATGATGATCATGGCGGATGACGTTTATTAGGTGTGCAAGATGATAATGATCAGGATCGAGGGGGGGAGGGGGGGGGGGTCTGAGTTATGGTGACTGATTATATCAATCCGTCTTTGTCAATATCTCTCCCCCAAGAAAATCATGCGAATCAAATGAATTAGATGATAACTGACATCCTTGTTGACTGACGTGACCGGGATTGCCCTAGTTAGAGTCCAAAAACGGGCCTCATTTCCCTAACTGGATCATCTGCTATCATAAATCCCATTGTTGTGTCAACCATTAGCCAACGTCTTCGATGTTGGCTAATGGTTGGCACAGCATTGGGTTATTGATTCAGTCGATCTCATCTCGAACATTGAGACTAATTTATCTTATTACTTTTATATAAACTCGTTTTTAAAAGATAAATCACTGTGTGATTTTAATTTTAGATTTTGTGCCACATTTTAAAACCAGGTGATGTGTCATTTATAATTTAATTAATGATATAAAATTAATTTTGCATGTTTAATTTTACATCTTTTGTCTTTATCAATTATCAGCTTTAGCTTTTGTAAAAAACGAAATGTGAATTAATAACAAACCTCATTTATTGAGAAATGTTTATCTGTCAATTACACAAATATCTAACTTTATATAATGATAAATGATAAATAATTAATCACATGAGCTTGCATCTCTATATTTATAAAAATAATAACTGTGTGTCCTTAATTGTGTTTATATTCATTTTATTGTTCAGTGTCATATTTATCAAATAGATATTAGTCAGTGTTATTATTTATTAATTTATCATTTATCATTCAGCTCTTTTCATTTCAAAGTACATGCCACTGATTTTCTACCCCCGACCAATGAAATATAATGTACATATTTTTGTTGTCCCAATAAACTTATCGGTGGTAAATTATTATGCTTGTTGTGTCTTAAATAAGAAATGTTCACAAGTTGTATGTACTTTAAAAGGTTCAAGTTTATTTGATTGAAAAATGTTTATTGTCCAATGGCTGACATCATGGCTGGTCAAACAAAATGTTCAAAACGGTTTGAAAGACTTTAGTTTCCAAGACGGCCCATTGTATGTGTATTTTAAACATGGTAAGGAATCCTCGTAACCTTTCGTAACCTTTCTGACTGATTCATTATCAAGACTAGTTATAGGTCGTCTGATCAGGAAGGTGTCTTTACACCTCTCTGGTTCGATTAAAGGCCGACATATACCTTGAGAGCAACTCGACAGAATAAAACTGTTTTGATGCGTCGAGTTGCGTGGCTTCTCAATGTGTATGCAGGATAACGACGCAACTCCAATCCAGTTGGATTGCTTTGATTGTAAAATAGATGAGACAAACTGAATGAAACTCGATTAAAAACAGTTTCATTGAGTCGCATAGATTCTTTGGTTGAATCAAGGATACTACAAAATGGTTGAATTGAGTTGAGTCGCGTCTCAGCAAACACAGACATTCAACCAATTCTGGTTTAATGTTGGTCCAGCGTCGTAGACGGTGGGCCAACATTAAATCAGAATTGGTTCAGTGTTTTGTATGCTGGTGACCAGTGTACGATGAGATCAACGAAAATAGATTCTAGTTTCCCTGATGAGATCAACAATTTCATGAACAAACAGGTAAGCCCTATCCAATATATAAATTCGTCTATAAACTTAAATACCAACGCAACGGCATCATTTCAATGATATATAAATTTGTCATCATCCAATAATATATACATTGTAAATCAGAAATGAAATGACGCCTTAATTCATTATGCAACACAACTTTTTAAATAGCAACTCTCTTGTGCAAGCCTAGGCCTATATACAGAGTCTATATTGAGGTCTGCGCGTTTCTCAATGGGGATTTTCACGTGGGCACAGGACGTAAAGGGTGTACTACTGCAGAGACTAGTGGACGCGGGGCAGAGAGGGTGCAGGTGACAGGTTTATGCTTCTGTCCCCGCTGGGCTGTCAATTTCACCATTTCACAGTCACTTACCAAGAGGGTTTCATCGCGGGGGGATATCCCCGTGACGTCACAGGGGGAATCCCACAAGGCATTTCAACCCTAGGTGACACCAGATCGGACATTGACAGGAAACACGAAGTGCTGACCCAATAGTGGCTTAATGTTAGGCCCAACATTAAGCCGCCATAGGATCATCATATCAGACTCTCACTGTGTGGAGTGCATCAACGCCTGGACTCTCATATCAGGATCCGTCAACCACTGGGGACAAAGGCTGTCCCAGCATTGGCTCAACATTGGGACAACGCTTCAAGCGTCGAATGTACACGAAGACAACGCTGGACCAAGAAATCCCCATGAAATTGCAAGTGGGATTTGCTTTTTCCACAACATCCGTCCAATGATATTACAAAACCTGGTCACAACTCCCACTTGTCATTAAAACGGGAATATTGTGACCTACTGACACTGTCAATTAGGGGGTTTGGCCCGTGGGGTGTGGTTTATATTCTAGGGTTGCTTCGGTAATTACCATTTTCTGCCAGCAAATTATAGAAATGCATTTGTTTTTCATCTCAAAACTACGATCAGGGAATGAATGGATTAAATAAATAAATAAAAGAAAAATGAACGAATGAATGAATGAAAGAATGAATAAATAAATGAATAAATAATTGAAAAATTAAAAAAATAAATTAATAAATAAATGAATAAATGAATAAATGAATAAATGAATAAATGAATAAATGAATAAATGAATAAAAGAATGAATGAAATAATAAATAAATGAATAAAAGAATAAATAAATGAATCATTAAATGAATGAATAAACGAATGAATGAATGAATGAATGAATGAATGAATGAATGAATGAATGAATGAATGAATGAATGAATGAATGGATAAATGAATGAATAAATGAATAAATGAATAAATGAATAAATGAATAAATGAATAAATGAATAAATAAATGAATAAATGAATGAATGAATGAATGAATGAATGAATGAATGAATGAATGAATGAATGAATGAATGAATGAATGAATGGATGAATGGATGAATGAATGAATGAATGAATAAATGAATGGGGCTTTATTTTGTGCATCTATAGACTAATATCTGCCAGGATAACCAGCTAAGTATATTGAGATAAATCACATGAAATTGTCCTCCAGACACAAGATTCGTAATTCGAAACCTGGTTGTCCGATACCAAGCGGTATGAGAACTAGTACGCTAATTCTCGGTCACGGAGGCTTCCCACATTATTTAGTCTTTCTGAATGAATGAATCAACGAATAAATGAATGAATGAATGAATGAATAAATAAATGAATGAATGAATGAATGAATGAATGAATGAATGAATGAATGAATAAGTAAATGAATGAATGAATGAATGAATGAATAAATGAATAAATGAATGAATGAATGAATGAATGAATGAATGAATGAATGAATGAATAAATAAATAAATGAATAAATGAATGAATAAATGTACGAGTGAATAAATGAATAAAAAGTATTGAATGAATGAATAAATAAATGATTGAATAAATAAATGAATGAATAAATGAATGAAAGAATGAATGAATGAATGAATGAAAGAATGAATTAATTAATTAAATAATTAATTAATTAATTAATTAATTAATTAATTAATTAATAAATTAATTAATTAATTAACGAATGAATAAATGGATGAATGAATGAATGAATAAATGAATGAATAAATGAATAAATGAATGAATGAGTAAATGAATAAATGAATGGGGCTTCATTTTGTGCATTTATAGACTAATATCTGCCAGGATAACCAGCTAAGTATATTGAGATGAATCACATGAAATTGTCCTCCAGACACAAGATTCGTAATTCGAAACCTGGTTGTCCGATACCAAGCGGTATGAGAACTAGTACGCTAATTCTCGGTCACGGAGGCTTCCCACATTATTTAGTCTTTCTGAATAAATGAATGAATGAATGAATGAATAAATGAATGAATGAATGAATGAATGAATGAATGAATATATGAATGAATGAATGAATGAATGAATGAATGAATGAATGAATGAATGAATGAATAAATAAATAAATCAATAAATGAATGAATAAATGTACGAGTAAATAAATGAATAAAAAGTATTGAATGAATGAATAAATAAATGATTGAATAAATAAATGAATGAATAAATAAATGAAAGAATGAAAGAATGAATGAATGAATGAATGAATGAATGAATAAATGAATAAATAAATGAATAAATGAATGAATGAATGAATGAATGAATGAATGAATGAATGAATGAATGAATGATTGAATGAATGAATGGTTGCATAGATGGATGGATGAATGAATAGATGAATAAATAAATAAATAAATAAATGAATAAATGAATGAATGAATGAATGAATGAATTAATTAATTAATTAATTAATTAATTAAATAATTAACGAATGAATAAATGAATGAATGAATGAATGAATAAATGAATGAATAAATGAATAAATGAATAAATGAGTAAATGAATGAATGAATGAATGAATAAATGAATGAATGAATGAATGAATGAATGAATAAATAAATAAATGAATGAATGAAGAAATGAATGGGGCTTCATTTTGTGCATTTACAGATTAATCTCTGCCAGGATAACCACCTAAGTATATTGAGATGAATCGCATGAAATTGTCCTCCAGACACAAGATTCGACTAATATCTGCCAGGATAACCAGCGAAGTATATTAAGATGAATCACATAAAATTGTCCTCCAGACACAAGATTCGTAATTCGAAACCTGGTTGTCCGATACCAAGCGGTATGAGAACTAGTACGCTAATTCTCGGTCACGGAGGCTTCCCACATTATTTAGTCTTTCTGAATGAATGAATGAATGAATGAATGAATGAATGAATGAATAAATGAAAGAATGAATGAATGAATGAATGAATGAATTAATGGATGAATGAATGAATGAATGAATAGATGAATGAATGAATGAATGAATGAATGAATGAATGAATGAATGAATGAATGAATGAATGAATGAATGAATGAATGAATGAATGAATGAATGAATGAATGAATGAATGGATGGTTGCATAGATAGATGGATGAATGAATGAATGGATGAATCAATGAATAAATCAATGAATGAATAAATGAATAATTTAATAAATCAATGAATGAATAATTTAATAAATGGATGAATGAATGAATGAATGAATGAATGAATGAATGAATGAATGAATGAATGAATGAATGAATGAATGAATGAGTAAATAAATTAATGAATGAAATAATGAATGAAATAATGAATGAATGAATGAATGAATGAATGAATGAATGAATGAATGAATGAATGAATGAATGAATGAATGAATGAATGAATGAATGAATGAATGAATGAATGAAAAATGAATGAATGTAATATATCAAAATCTTCTTATGTATAAGTGTTTATCAAGAATTGTTTTTAATGACCGTGCATGTGTAATTCAATCTATTTTATTGAGTCATTCATTAGATGATATATTTTGGGTACAACATTAAAGGGCACACCGTTAATAAGCCTGCACATATAATGCAAAATATGAAATATTCCTAACCTTAGTATTATTTCTCCTTTGATGCTGAGAATTGCAGGTTATATTCCTATGATTGTGTTAGTTCTGATTCCCGCATATCCTTCTTCAGAGAGAGGAAGGTATCCATGGACACCCCAGTGTCAGATTATGTGAGGATTTGCCAGCAAACCAATATTGGCTTAGCCCTTAAGCCGCCAAATTATTCAATCTGAATTTTCACCCACTTGTAGTTGTGTCTCGCTGACGCGATCCACAACTTCAAGTGAGTGAAAATTATTCAGATTTCATAAAATAGAGTTCAACTCTTTTCAAATCTTGCTGGTTGATGTCACATATAATCTTTAACATATTTAAAATGTGGTACTTAATGTGCTAATAAAAAATAAAAACCCGAATACATGCGGCACCGGCGGTTAAAGGGTTAACCCTTCGACCACCGGGCCCGATTACATTTGTTTTGTTTCTTCATTTTTTAATTTGCATATAAGGTACTACCTCTTAAACATGTTAAAGATAAAACGTGACATCGAGCAATATTTGAAAATAGTTATCCTCCATTTTGTCAAATCTGAATAAATTCCACTCACTTGAAATGAGTGAAAATTCCAATTAATAACTTGGCGATTAAAGGGTTAATATGGGTCTACCGCATAGGGAGCTGACGTGACATTAACCCTTAAAGCGCTACATTGAATAAATAATAATCATTAAAAAAAAATTCTTCTATTTGAAGTTGTGGCTCCAAGATGTTCAAGGGGGTGAAAATTACTCATATTTACTGAATATGATACCAAACATTTGCAATTGTAGAAGTTTAAATGTCATTCCCAATAACTGTAATCTAAACCTTACAGTGCGGTGATCAACTTTAGTCGTTAGAATCTGAGGTCTGTAGACGAAAAAGAAAAGAGCTGAAAAAGACATTTATGATGATATCAAATTATAATAAACCTTTGGTCTCCAAGGTTTTAATAAACAAATTCAGCGCTTCAAGGGTTAACCTGCTATAACGATAACTGTGCTTAGCGGAGTGGATTATTCCAACATTGGTTTGAATTCCCGTGTCACGGAGGCTTCCCACAATACTGAATCCTTGCCATTTCTTTGAGATTTGAATGTCAGAGTGGGGAGCGAACCCACGATCTCCGACTTCACAGGCAGGCAAGTTTATCCACCACACTACCCCTCCCCTCCTACCAATCCATAGATACAGGCACGATTTCTTCAGACTCATTCCTGTCATGTATATAACCTCTTGGTCATTCCATCTTATTAAAAATTGACGACTTCTTGGGAGAATTATTCCACAGAGAATAGCAACATACACTCCCACTATTCAGCTTGCAACCCGTTATTGCAACTGAGCAGGGTGAAATTGACAGCGTGTATATTTCCCACACTGGGTCATTAGTCTATTTCACGCCATCACAGTATAGATACCAGAGCCCCATAATGGCTGTACACATTAGTTTTTATGGGGGCAATTATAGTAATTATCAAAGTCAGGACAAGATGTTCCAAAGACCACGAAGCTTTGAACCAAATTTGCTTTAATGTTGGCCCAGCGTCTGCGACGCTGGCCCAACATTAAATCAACATTGGGTGATTTTCCAGTGTTAATCCTTGATGACGTCCAACGAAAGATGTCAGCACATTCATTAACACTTTAAGTCCTACAACAAGTTTATACAATTCAGCCTGAAATAGCTAACCCAATGTATTGGTATTCTCAGATTTAATACGAAGATATGTAACATTTAAATACCCTTGTCTTATGTATGCACCGTGAATTGTTGTAAAAAAATATATTGAATGAATAATACGACAAACCTTCGCATTTTGTTTATCTTACTCCAAGTCCTTGATTACTGTCGTTGACACTCCTGATGTTTAAAACTGATTACATTCTCAATAACAGTGATTTGATCGGCTAATAAAATGAATTAATACAACTATGGTCGCACTTAGCGGTGAAAGGGTTAAAATTACACCAAAATTGGTAAATTATTTTTAGAAGATGTTCAGTAAATCTAGTAGTTCAATTTGGAGATGCCTATTGTTCATAAATATAAATATTTTTCGCCATTTGAGGCTGGAAATTGCGTCAGCAATTCCAGCTTCAAATGACGAAAAATTCTAAACGACATTTCATAAGTACAAGGGGTAAGCTCAGACCTCTTTCTAGTTTGTATCACCTGACTGGTCTACGACGTAACACTGGGCAGACGTTGGGACCAGGTTGGGGCTAAACGGGGCTTGACCACCGCATGATACCAGTCAATTAGGTCAATAATTATTATACGTGCAACGGGAGTCTTATAATATAAAATAATATATTGTATATAACATTGACTTACTGTGCTCTTCTAATAAGTTTTGATGCGTTATTTAAACTGTTCATTTGTATATTTATAATCATGAATCCGACTCTGCCATTTTAATTTGTAATTTGTCATTTTTGCATATAATTCAAAAACAATGATTAAATCAGCATATTAACCTCATTTATAATGACGTTGATCTCTTTGAGAACAAAATAACACCTTCTTAGCACGTTTGTTGTATTATTTACATTCTATATCGATCATTAACAATTAAAAATAAGTACAGTAGAACCTGCTAAACTCATAAAAGTGGCTGCTATAAGCAGGTTCTACTGTAGCTATATTTACCAGTAAGCCTTTAGGCATATTTATAAAAATGAATCTAGTAAATACTTTAAAGGGCTGGCATCACACAGACCGAAAGGGTTGACCCTTTCATGCGGAATTATCATTTAGTATTTTCCGTTTATTTTAAGTTGAAAATGCTGAAGCAAAATCCAGGTTCTAGGAAGCAGATTAAAAAAAAAATTACAAAAATTATTTTTTTAAATGTATCTCCTAAAATGAATAATTGTCTGCAGAGATCCCTCGAATAACCGATAATTCAGCACACAATAGAATGTAAAATGTATATGATTTAGAAAGATGAATTATACAATGACCCAGCAGGGCGAGGGTTAAGTGAATTCTGGGTTTAACCACTTGAGCTCTCAAATTTTAAATTTACATTTTTAGTCACTTGAAACTGTGGCTCGCTACCGCGATCCGCAGCTTCAAGTGACTGAAAATGTATCGGATTTCTAAAGTTACATCTTTCACATATTTAAGATATTTTTACTTCTAAAATGGGTCGCTGAAGTGCGAATATAACCACATAAATACAAATATAGCGGACACTAGTGCTCTAATGGTTTAATACTTAGATGGCAGGTTAATTAGAGGCCGGCGAGCTGAATGAATGACCTGATGACCCACCTAAGGCTGACCTAGGGGCTGCTCTGCGAAGGCAAAAGGCAGTATTTGCTTACTAGTCAAGAAAGAAAATACTGCCTTTTGACTTTGCACGTCCAAGGGGCTGTGAATTTGGGGAGATTTTCTAATTACGTTTATAAAATCAGCGGTGGGCCAGCTCTGGCTGGGGACCACCCACCGCCTCGACAAGATGGGTAAATAATTATGAGGCATTAGCCTGAGATATGGTGTGGTTTATTGGACTAAGAGGTGGTCAGTGGTCTGGAGGGATGGTCAGTTAGCTGGTCACTATATAGTGGTCAAGGGCCAAACACGTCTGACAAGTCATCAATGGATAAGGGATAGAGATGTACTACTGGAATATCCAGAATGGCTTATATGTAAGTACTGTATACTGATTAGTTAATATCAACCCTTAGGGTGCTGAAATATGTTCATATAAACGGAAAAACACGAGAAGAAAAGTTATTTTCAATTATTACAAAAAATAGTGATCACCTATTTCTAATGTAAACTTCAAGACAAAATATATCTAAAATACACGCCTTTTGTGTATTTAAATATACACTGCTATATATTTTTTCTTTTAGTTACAATTGTTTAGATTATTAGCATGTTTGATTGAATTGTTTGTAGACCTATTTTTTTTTTTTTGCTATTGTATTGTATTGTATTGTATTGTATTGACCACAATTGGTGTAAAACAATAAACTAGTATCGTCTTATATATACGATTACAATTGTATAAGAATATAAGGTTTGGATCAATAACTATCAAGGATAGAGATGTACTACTGGGATAACTAGAATGGCTTATATCTATGTATTTTTTGTATTATTATTAATTAAATTTGACCCTTTAAGGGCTGAAATATTTTTCTGTATTAAGCAAAAGAAAAATGTTATTTCTAATTTGAGATTCCAAAAAAAGCGACTAGTGATAACCTATTTCTAATATGTAAATAACCTCAAGACAAGATAGGCATATTTGAAATACACGTCTCATACGATTCTTATTGTATGGAATATAAGGATTTGACTTATAACTGATCAAACCAGCCTTGGTTCAAGGTGGGTGAAATTCGTAGTGTGGAAAACATGAAGTAAAATGAAGGGTGTAGACCCAATGTACTGATGCACTCGATGGACAATAATACTAAACCCTCTGTGCCTTTACCCACTGCAAAATGTCATTATAATTTCAGTCACTGTGCTATCGCAATTCTCATGCACAATAAACTAAAATTACTCAGTTTTATCAAATGTATAAACCCTCATACCGCTAAGCACGACTATAGTCGTTTTAATCTATTTTAATAGCCGATTAAATAAAAGTTATTGGGAATGAAATGGGTGTTTAAACAAGATTTAAAAATGATCGATATTTAATTAAACAAATATGAGTCATTTCTACTCACTTGGGTCGCAGTAGCGAGATACAACTTGGAGATTACTTGGGTAATCCAAACAAGATAGATATGTAGAAGTGGGTAAGAATTGCAATTATTTGATTTGGTGGTTTAATTTAATCATGGAGATAGTAAGTAGTCTCTACTATCTCCATGATTTAACGGTTTAAGGGTTAAAGCCAAAGCTTACTCATCAGAGTCTTTACAACGCGGACATACTTTCGCCCAAACCACGGAGACCAAAGGTTTTTTTTAATTCGAAATCACCATAAATGTCTTAGTTAACTCTTTCTGATTCACTAGAATACCTATGTTATCGGTCTATGGCCAATATAAATATTTTTACTCTTAGGGTGATGGGATGAACTCTAGACTGTCAGATTCTGACGTCTAAAGTCGATCCCTGCGGTGCAAGGATTAAACACCCATATCAATATGCAGATACGCTCAAATATTTTCATCAAATTATTTTTACTCAAAAAATACCCTTGTCTCACATATACGCCACAAACAGGTAAAGGGTGTCTGGTATAAATATATAGCGATGGATGAAAAATATCATGTACACAATGCTCTGCCATGCAAAGCCTAAGGGTAGTACCTGCTTCCTTTACAAGTAAGCATGTACTGCCTTCTGGTTTTGCAAAACAGTCCTATAGGTACTGACCTCGTATTGCTCGTTGTCATCAAACACCGTTGGAAGTTGCAGGATGAGTTCACACAATACGGTAGATCGCCTCTGAGCTTTACTTTCTGTTTGAAAAACATACAAAAAAGTAATTATTGAGAATGATTGCTTGAATAAAAGTATAAACATATATAAAAAAGCATATGAAACATCAAATATATCTACTGCAAAAGTATCCTAAATGTTTCTCGGGATTATCATTTTCTATTTTCAAAATCAAGTTTCTTACTTTTGGAGCAGGTGATATATGGTCAGCATCTATTATTTAAATGAAATAAACGTGATGTGATTTCCCCATCCAGTTATTTTCTCTCATATTTATTCATTTTATACAAGATTTTATTTATTGTATAAATACAAATTTTATACGTCAGAGTATGACGTCTATGCACGTCAGATTCTGACGTCTAGGGTATATCCACGTGCGGAAGGAGTTAAATATTTCAAATGGTGGTAGACTCATAACATTCAAATGAAGCGGATATCCAAATGGAAACTTAGAATGTATTTATTGTGATGCATTACACCAGTTCTGTTTCAAGTAATTTCATAGGAATTCTACAACGTGCTTGCACAAATACGAAAAGGGGACTTAAAGGGTTTAAATCCCTATAATAATTAAAATCTGTTATATACAGTCCATGCATATAGGGAGGAGTCTGCCTACAGATACATAAAGGTTAATTGGTACGTGCGACTCCCACGGGACATAAAGTGATATCTAGTTTATATCAGTATGTCATTTTCAATGCGGTGTGAATGAGGTCAGGCTAATTAACATTTTACAACCGCTCTGATCTTTATCGGGGCTGCATAAATTAGTGGGTTTACATTAATTAATCTCGCACGAATAGTTCACATCGAACCCAGCAAACACGAGCCAATGTTGCTTTGATGTTGGGCCAGCGTCGCAGACGATGGCCCAACATCAAAACAACGTTGGCTCGACGTCATGTGTTTGCTGTGAAAACTGTAAAAAGTTCCGTATTTTGCATTTCAGAAAGTTAAGCCTATAACGCTGGCACAATATTTATCGTAGGTAAATACAAACTTAAATATTTATTTATGACAAAGCTACTTTGAGGCTATTATGCAAAATTGACCCTTTGAAGGCTATGCACGGCTATATATATTTTAATCTGTTTTTTCAAGGAAAATATAATCTGATTCTATTTTTCGTGGTTTTATTAGCCGATGGTGTCACTGTTATTGGGAATGAAATGAGCGTTTCAACATCAATATCTGTAAATGTTCGCTCTCAAATTAAATAAATGTGAGTAATTTTCACCCACTCGAAGTTGTGGATCGCGGTAGCGACCCACAACTTCAAGTAGGTAAAAATTTAAATAAGATGACCTAGCGGGAAAAGGGTTAAAGATCTGCAAATCTCGAGTATGTACATGTATAATGAGTTGAAATCATAAGCAGTATATGCATACGTTATTGACTATACCACCATGTATCGAAGTCAAAACAATCAAACGTATACAATTAAACCCGAGACGCCAACCCTTGTGCTGCTAGGGTCGCATATTTAACCCTTTCAAGCCTGAGTTTATCATGGTCATCTTCATCCACTACAAGCCGCGAATTGCTGTCGCAATTCTCGACTTGCAGTGGATGAAGATGATTTAATGTGGTTTAAAAATTAAAGAAAATTACCACGTATTGGTAAACCAGTTTCATGGAAATTTTTGTTCTAAAACCCTTGGTTGTAGGAAACTTAAGCCTGTTTTCAGGAATGTAAAATGATGCTTTAATGCATCGTGAGGGCTTAAAGGGTTAAGGTTTCAAGTCATTTTCAATGCAAATAAATGACGCAGAAATCATATTTTGCGGTAGATGCTCAGCTCATCAAATAATGTGGGCGATCTATGCTTTTCATAATATATATATTTTCGTAATTTAAAGCTGGAAATGGCGTCATTAAAAATTATTCCAGCTTTAAATAAATGAGAAATAGAAACAAGTAATTGAGCAGCACAAGGGTTAAAACAAAAGATTCTTCCCTATTATGGTATTCTACGGGCGGTGATTAGCGGATACTGTGATGTGGCAGACGATGGCATTGATCATGCAGAGGTCACGGGTAGACTATACGATGTAGTACTTCTATACTCGTTGGAAGTTTGTTCATAAAAAGCATCCCATTTACACCAATCCAACTCCATTGATTAACAAATGAATGAGCCGACTTTTCATCATATTAACATATGACATATTGAGACTGTCATGGAATTGTCAGAGCAGACTACTATTCTGTAGTCTAAAGCTAAAAGTTGGTAACAACACACTTGAAAAGTAAGTTTCTACTGCCCTTCAGCTCACTGCATAGTTGCTATGTGCATTATCTCTGAAACACTATTGATCCTGGCTACGTATTTCCACACATTGATTATCAGGCTTTACATTTTATAGAATAGCTGTTCAAACCATAAATTATTTCACAAGTAGTACTCCTTGGTAGTACCAGTACGTATTTGTTCATTCATCCACTGCACTTACGCAAATAAAGCTGATATTTTCACAGTAAATAAGATATATTCCACCAAAAACATATCTTTATTATTATTCACTTTGTAATGTTCTGCCTTGCATTTTCAAACGGCAGTAATCGTTTACTTTTCAAATAAAGCAGTTTAAGCAGCCATATTTGTCGTTTTTAGAGAAGAATAATTTTATGTAGCCTACTCCTAATCTTTATCGCGATGCACAGCTTCAAGTGAATAAAAAATAGGTGATTTGTGAAATTCAGGTCCCAACAAGTGTCAGTTTTTTTAAGATTTAAAACATATTTTAATTTTAACAACTGCATGGTTATACATGTGCTAAATAAAACAGAATGTTTACTGTAGTCGACATCGGTGTTCTGTGCATGGCTAACCTTTGTATTTGCAGTGCATTGCACCCAGAGCGTCAGACAGTGGCAGATGTTACCAGCTCTGACTGCTGCTCATATACATGTAATAACACCGGAAATTGACAAGTGCCTGACTATCATAATATACGGCGCATTAGTCTATATATCACAATAGTGTATGTATACCGTGCAAAGCCAAAAGGCAGTAACTGCCTACTTTTCAAGTAAGCAGTTACAAACTTTTGGCTTTGCAGAGCTGTATATTATAACATGGAATAGTAAACCAATAATGAGACACTGGACACTGCACCCTTCCCCTGTCAGGGTATACATACATGTACAAGCAGGAAATCTTTACCATGCACAAAAAAAATAATAAATAATAAGAAATATTATTGGGAATCAAATGTATGTCTATATATAAAGATTTGCACAAAATTATTTGGTCTCAATTTGATACAAATGTCAATAATTTTTACCCATTTAAAGTTGTGGGTCGCGGTAGCGAGACACAACTTCAAATGGGTGAAAATTTAAATAAATTAACTTGTATATTAAATTGTATATTGAATAAAAGTTATTTAAAATAATGTTTTGAATAACATTAATTCAATGGGAAACGCATATATGGTTCCCTAGCACGCAAAGGGTTAAACTTTCAAAATGCTAATTTGACCAAGGATGTTTTAAATAATCGCCTGAATCCATTTTGCCATAATTACTATTAGTAATTACGAGCCGTATAGCGTCATGTTGTACTGGGAGCAAGTGTTCTTATAATAATTAATATATCAATCCATGGAAAACATTAAAAAATAAAATGTTCAAATCAACAGAGTCATTCTGGACATTTATTCTCTTCATTAATATGAACAATAATTCTCTATACATTACTCGTACCATAAAATTATTTTACACAAAAAAATGTCTAATATAATAATTATTGTATCATTAACTAATGCTCCCTGGCAAAGTGTGTCACATGACGGGGTCAGCTATCAGCACCCGTCATTCCGTTGTTATCGAAATGGGGACATAATACCATGCATGGGTGAATTATTCTGTCATCACTTTAGGTCAGATGCTATAGTGTACATCCCAGTAACGAGGTGGGGAATCTGGGATGTCACACTACTGAAAACATATCTAGCCCTTATACATATCAATATGCAGAGATATGCACCAGACATCTGTTTGTTTTTGATATCCTAGGTCCTCATGGGTTAGTCTGCGTTCGTTGTCAAGACAATGGTTGCCAGGCAATCGCTGAAGCCATCATGTTGGCATGTAGTGACCTCCCCCTCCTGTCCCTTACTGTCTGACAAGCTTCACAGGCCCGAGGTTGTTTAAATTCTGGCACAACGTCGGAGACGCTGTGCCAGAATTGAAGCAACCGTGGGCCAATGTTGACCACAAGCTGTCCCTTTCTGACTTTTCTGCCATAACCAGGATCCCTCTAATCCATTAGGGTCCGGGCTGTCAGCAAGCTTGTCCACATGCTAATTTCTGCTGTTACGTGGTCTGGTTGAACTCTGAGCAAGGAACAGCAGACCAGTAAAAAAATAAAACAAGTAAAGCTAAAACATGTGACATTATCTGTAAAAAGGAAATAGTTCTTTGAAAAAAACACTATGTTTTAAACTCTAAAATCCATTACTTATTTGTTCTATTGCAATAAATTTAATTACAATTTTTTTAATGTGACACAAATGTAATCACATTTTTGTGTGTGGCTTTTTTTCAATATACACCGTCTCCTTGATATTATGTTGTTACTTCTTTCTTTCTATATCACTGGTTCTGACTCTTTGAATATATTATATTTATAGTTTCTGTTTTTATATTTGTCTGTTTTCTTCGTAAAATTTATGTTCTTGATTTCTTGCTTTCATTGAAATCAAATTTACTTCTTTCTATATTTACTTATTCCTATATTTAATAACTTCCATTCCAAAAATTATATTCTAAATAATAACTTTACTCCATCGTATCTCATCATATTTTATACTTCCTTCTTATTTTTCTTTTGTTTCCCTTTCTTCTTTCTTGCCTTTTTTCCTTCTTATTCCTTCTATCCTCCTTTCTTTATTCACGCCCGTTCTTTTTTTAAACATTGTTTGTTCCTCTTATGCTTAAAGACATAAAATTGTTTTTTATTCTTTACTTTTCTAGCTCTTTCTTTTTTCTTCAAGTTATTAAATCCCCTGGTCCGCCTTTCTTCTCCATTATTCCACCCTTCGCCTACACTGCATGGTGTTCCGCCAGATAGGGGAAGGCCTCGTTGGTGAGATAAAATCCTAAAATCTTATCATAAAGGTTGGACTGCGGCAAGATGAAACGCGGCCTACTCCCATTGGGACATACCTGGGATTGCTCGAAAAATCTAATCCCTGTGCGCCCTAGAACGTGGTCTGACGCACAGTAGGTTCACGGATACTCCAAGAAAATCAATACATTATTGACCTAGCAAATAAAGTAATAGACTGAGAAATATACTTTACTTTATTTCTCCAGTGCTTCTGCGTGCTTTTGCACTACAGTGCAGTGCAGTGCAGTGCAGTGCAGTGCAGTGCAGTGCAGTGCAGTGCAGTGCAGTGCAGTGCAGTGCAGTGCAGTGCAGTGCAGTGCAGTACAGTGCAGTGCAGTGCAGTGCAGTGCAGTGCAGTGCAGTGCAGTGCAGTGCAGAGCAGTGCAGTGCAGTTCAGTGCAGTGCAGTGCAGTGCAGTGCAGTGCAGTGCAGTGCAGTGCAGTGCAGTGCAGTGCAGTGTTCTTCTGCACTTGAATAATTACGGAATAACAAGACAATTGGCTGATCCTAGTACATGATGTACTTACAGCCAGGGAACAGAATACAAGGTGCGAGTATAGTACTCTACTCCAGACCACGCCCACTTTGTTGTTTTATTATAAGGTCACGTGACTCAACTGTGATTGGTTGGAGTAGAGTACTCTACTTGGCCTGGGATGTTCACTATGCAAAACTCTATTGTGTGTGTCTTTAATAAACACATACATACGAGGTTTAGCCTTTTAGTTAATTTTGAAACATTGAAAACAATTCAAATGCATGAGTATTTAAATTTAAATAACATTGAGATACTACAAAAATATACATGTATATGAAATAATATATTATTGACTTGTATACGTGACTGGAACATAAAATATTATTATCATGTTTCTTGTATAGTCTACTTAATTTATCTATATAGGCGCAGCTACAATAATGTATAATAACTATAATATGCAAAAATATTATAATAATATATAAATTTATTATTAGGTAATTACTGTAAACTGTATGAGAGCGTCGTGTTATTGGCGCTAAGATGTGTATTAATTCAATATATATATATAATAAAATCCATTAAATTTTGCAATGCTATATTACAGTACTACTGTAATAGCATGGGATACCTACTGTAACAGTAGGTATCCATTGTAGTATATAAATTTAAAAAAAGTATGATTTTCCAATACGATTTCCCAATATCATAAATATCAGGCACTGTGTTGTCGATTTCATTCTACGGCTGTTCGGAAGAACAGCCGTAGAATGAAATCGACAAGCGGAATGACATTGACAGCTTGAGCGTTGAGAGCCTTGTCGACCTTGACTGGTTGTTCCAATGTCAGATACTGTCACTGGTCAGCTCATCTTGAGGTCTGCTGTTCACTTCCTGGTGTAATCCATACGGATACCATGTCTATCAGGGATCGTCGGGAGTACTGATAAGTTAAGTATTCACATGTATACCTCTAATTTCGTTCTGTCAGTGAAGGTGATGGTGTTAGAGCGCGAATGCCAGTTTAATACCTAACGTGGACCGTATTCATGTACAAGTTACGAAATATCGTATGATTCGGATTGGTCAAAATGGCCACTGCAAGGCGGATTAGTCTTATACGATATACACTCATAGGTGAACTGTATATATATACAAACTTTAGATGATGTGCACATAATTAGATTAGAAGGTGACAATATTTTTCATGTTTCATTTTCGAAAATTAAAATGAATGTTTTGATAATTAATTATTGACGCCTACATAAATGTAGACCTATTCATAAATGTAGACCTTATATGATATGTATATTATTTAAACCACGCCCTCTGCGTCATTTCGCGAAAATGTAAAAATGACCAAATGACGTCCTATGATTGGTTATATAAAGTTCTCAACTCCAACCAATCACAGGCGTCATTTAATCACATTCATGTAACTATTTTCGGTATAAGTGATTCCAACCCGACTTGCACCTCACTCTAGCCAATCAGTTTAGTTACGTAACTTTTTTGCGAAATGAAGGAGTGGGCTTGGTTTGGAGTGATCCAATCCTGGCGTTCTACAACCTAATTTAAATAACAATCGCATGATCTCGTCATGTGACAGGCTGTGCTTCACTTTCATTGGTCGGGGGTAGACTGATATACTTTGTCTAAATATTCTGCCTGTAAAGACAAAAGGCAGTATCTGCTTACTTGTAAAGTAAGCAGATACTGCCTTAAATTGGCTTTGCATGGCAGTATTGCAGTACCTGTCAAATAATATATCACATAACAATATCAGTTGATATCACGCAATTCATGCGATATAAGATAGAAACGGTAACATAACACAATACTTGTGTCAGGTAATTTATATGTCGTGCATGGTCATCTCTCAAAATAATGTACATGTGTACTACATATCGTCCCCTTGGATATCGAAGGGTGTATATGTCACTTTGTAAAGTGGAAGATACACCTTTCATGTCCAAGGGGTAGAATTATCATTTTGTAATTATGTAGCAACAAAGTTTTGATATATACGTTAACTCATAGCAGTCTAAGTCCGAGCCCAGCTCGGACCTGCAATTTATGACGCTGCAGTCTAGGTCCGAGCCCAGCTCGGACCTAGCAATAATGCTTAGCCATTCACCAAATGACATCACTTGCGCAACTATGAACACATCATGGGGAGCCTAGAACATAAAGGGTTGATTTATCTGCGGCACAACCGTTTCTGAACTAAACATAGAACTCCAGGCTCAGATGAATACAAGGTATTCGGTATTTCCCAGATGAGCTGGTAATGTCATCTCAAGATAAGAAATCCGGCATACCCCCCAGGGAATTTAGACAGATTACTATACCCCATGATAATAACTTATTTACCCTATTAATATGTGTGTATAGACCTACTGAATGCTTCTTCGAGCCGTCTGTGATGTATTTTAATATATTTCGCGTGAATTGATATAATGTTGTACTCCTGAATCTCATTGGATCTCAAAAATATCATTTTCAAACAAAATTTCCGAAAATTTGCATACCTAATTAGCATATTCAAGATGGCTGTCGGTTACCATGGCAACATCATATTGGCCAACTAATTGATGTGTATTCCTGTTATATATTGTATGTGTGTTCCTGGGGTATATGGGAAATACATATGCCATCATTCCAAATTTCCATTAGGGGTATCAGAATATGTCTCAAAATCACAAAAATGGCCAGACCACACAGACGTCCAATGTCAAAACGGCCAGACTGCTATGAGTTAAGACGAGACGTTGACCCAATGTTTGTTTAATGCTTGAAAATAAACCCCAATAATGGGCCAACGTCACGAGTTTGCTATGGGATACAATATCAACAATCTATATAATTACAAATTAAGTAAATGCTACATTGTATTGACCAATAAGCAAATTCCTTTCAAACTGCTAATTTTATAGGCTGATTTACAATAATAACAAAAAAAAGTAAACTCAACGAAATTGTGAAACTTATTTTAATGACACACACATATCCCGTCAAATAAAAATTGTCTCCACAGTGAGTAAATTATGTAATTATGCAAAATAAGATTAATTGTAATTATAATGAATTATTCGTCTGGTATCAAAACAGCATTTCATATTTTGCTGCCACACAGTGTCCAGTGCAAATTGCTATAGCTCATCAGCCAATCAGAAGTGAAGTCTCTCACTGCAAACTGATTGGATACATTTTATTCTTATAATTAAAAAACAAAAATCAACGAAATTGGGAAGAATAGAGAAATAAAGTTTATACTTCTTAAATAATTGTAGTTGACTTCCCACTTCTATTTTTAATAAATAATTAAAATGTCACTGTTGCTATTTAATTGCATTCTCTATAATTTTAATATATATTATTTCTTCAATATTCTGTTTTATCCCATATCATTCTAAAATATTAAAAGCAAGGTTAGTTGTTATTGCTTTTAATTCTTCTTTATGTTCAACCCTTGTCCTGCTAGGGCCGTATACGAATGTTTTAAAACATAATGACATGTAAATTTACAATATTTTATAGTTTGCCATGTCTATTGTTAGTGTCATTTGAAGCTGGAAATTGTGTTAACAATTTCAGTTTCAAATTATTGACACAACTGGATCAATCAGCAAAACAAGATTAACCCTTTCATCCACTACAAGTCGCGAATTGTTGTCGAGATTTTCGACTTGTAGTGGATGAAGATGAATTGAAATGGGTGGCAACTATAAAAAGATAATAGTGTTATTATTAAAACAGTTCTATTTTTTTCCTTCTATAATCTATATGTATAGGAAATTTAGCCATTCTTCAGAAATGCGAAATGCTGCTTTGATGCAGCGTGTCTAAACGGTTATCTCAAAAGTGGTCAGTTTTTTACTATTTATTTAATATATAAAGTTTGAATTGATGACTATATATGATACTAGATGCGAGTGTGTCCGATTCACATTGTACTGGTCACACCGGTCAACAAGTGTTGATTGAACACGACATGGGTCCTGATGCGTGGCCTAGATCCAGAACGAAAGCAATCAGAAACACACCCGCTATCTCTCTGGACCCGCATATATGCGGATCACATTTCCACGCATTTCCCAGGCCCCCAACCGTAACTGACCAGTGGATATCTGACCAACAATGACCGGCAATGAAAACCAGAGGCGCTGATAAACATTTGAAAGCTCCCGACAAGACTTTGACCCAGTGTCGGCCCAGCGTCGCAGACGCTGAGCCAGCATTGAACTGGGTCAACGTCCCGCAGTTGCTGGGCTGTGCCTTAGGCTAGGTGAGCCATTTAAGTGCTAAAGGTCATATTTTTTTTCGCTTGAGACTTGAACTGCAGTGATAATTCCAGTCTCAAACGAAAAAAAATTATTCATTTTTTAAATATTAGCACTCTCAATCTTATGCTGGTTGATTATGAAAGATTTTTTTCATAAATTGCGGTTACGTTTGCGTTCATTTAATCAACGTGTATGTAAACAATGCTGGGAGGGCAGTGGTCAGTCGGGAGAGCTGACCGGTTGATGGACACAGCCTGGTCATTCTTCACCGGGCGGGGGAAGCCACGCAGCCTCCGTCAGCGAGTGCATGATTGACAGCTCACGATAGCAGGGCCTCTCTCAACACGCCGATGATTGACAGGCGGTCGTGTCCATTTCACCAACCGGAGATGCTCAATATGCCAGAAAATAGCAGACACTGACCCAATGTTGTTTACATTCTGGGCCGATGTCCGCGACGTCGGCCCAGAATGTAAAAAGCATTGGATCAACGTCTGTTGTATGCTGGGTATCGCATGCCTCTTGCCAGCAAACACGACACGTTGTATTAATGTTGTTTTACCGTTGGGCCAGCGTCGTAGACATTGATTTATCGTGTTGTACTTGCTGGGTTATATCCCTACACTTTGGCAATGGCCCAATGCCGGCTCAATGCCGGCTCAATGCCGGCTCAATGCCGGATAAATGTTTATAGATTCACCCAGCATTTAGCCAGCATATTCTTAGCGCTGCATGATTACGTGGAAAATTCTATTACACTGTCACGATAGCGTTCTGGGCCCGTATTCTCGTACAAGTTACGATATATCGTAGGCTTCAGAAGCCTACGATATATCGTAACTTGTACGAGAATACGGGCCCAGGTGAAAATAGTACAATTCTCACAAAATTAGATCAAAGAGTTTTGCTGCTGAAAATATGAAGGTCAAATTAAATTAAAAATAGTTATTTTTCATTCACATTGCAGATACTTTTGAAGATTATAACGGGGTATGGGAACAACACTGTCGCTTCTTTTACATTTTGTATAACTTAATGTAAAATGTGAACTTGTATGAACTGTTGCATGAAGGCCATCGAGTTCACATGATTTTCTGACGTAGACATTAAAACATCGACATGAACACCTCATCATCACATTCAATACCGCATGTAAATGATCTGCTCTGCAAAGCCAAAAAGCAGTATATGCTAACTTGTAAAGTAAGCTGCAAAGCAGATACTGCATTTTAGCTTTGCACGGCAAAATTCAGATAATATACTTTATAATTTCATATATCAACAATTAATGGGAAGTGAAAAAATATTAGCCTTTACCTTTACATAAAATACTTATTATTTGTATACAGGACATTATCTGATCGGTGTATTAATAACCCTAGTTTCCGCTTTTGTATTCCGCAGTTTTTGCAGATTGGCAGACAATTTCTGCCCTGGTTTCAATACTATAATAATATAGATGATCCTTGGTATCAGGTATAAAGGCTGCCTGAAAAAGTGAAACACAGAATTATCCGCCATTTCATGTTTTATGGGTTTATTTTCGTGTCAATATCCTGAAAATAACACGAAATAAAATCATTTTTTATAAAAAAAATACTACATTTCTTGATATATCAGGGTGCATGCAGGCACACATTATCGACTATTTATAGACGAATAAATCCTACTTAACAAAGCGGTTCAATTTAATAAGCAACGGCGATTAGTATAAAAATATTTATAATGTTTAGTAAAATTAACGAAATCTAGATGAAATAGCCAATGGGATTTATTATTATGACTTCCTCTCATTAACTATAGTTAAAGTTAAATTATTTGACATATCATAGTTCTTTTCATCAGTTATTTAGTTAATTATAGACCTTGTGCTGCCAAATTTGTTTGCTTCTGTATAAGGGCTTTTTTTATCAAGGGAAATAGAACCTGCTTGTTTTATAAATAATATAACACTTAACCCTTTCACCACTGGAGCCCGCTTTTATGTGCTGAATGCCATAGCATTCAGCACATAAAAACGGGCTTCAGTGGTGAAAGGGTTTCAAAGCGCTAAAATTCGTCATTGAAATCACGACCCACAACTTCAAGTGGGTAGAAATAACGTTGCAAATTTTGCTGTTTAAACGCCCATTTCTTTCCCAATAACAGTGATTTAATCGGCAATACAATTGATTGAAACGACTATGCTCGTGCTCAGCGTTTATAGGGTTAAACTTAAAATGACAAAAAATATTTATTTGTATGGAAAATGAACATCTCCAAAGTAAAATGATCCGATCAGTGAACATCTTAAAAAAAATATTTTGCCATTTTTGTGGGTAATTTGTTCAGTTAGAGACGGTTCTAGTATAGGAAAACGGCAGCAGCCTGTCACGCACAAGACCAGGGTTCAATCCGCGATTGGTGCAGATTTTCCTAAAAAATGTATCACATATTTCTCTTTAAATAATGCTACACCACAAGGCAGGAGGCAGTAGTGCTTACTTGTAAAGTGAGCAGTTACTACCTTTTGGATTTACGTGGCAAATTGGGACACCATTGAGTTTGGTTGTTTTGTCCCTATAGGCTCTTCATGCACTATGTTTCACTTTTTTCAATTTGAAATCATTATACATGTCTTAGTTAGCTCTTTCTGCTTTATTTGAATAACTATGTTATAGGTCTACGGCCATAATAAATAGTTTACTCTTTCAGCACAGGGACCGTCTTTATACGCCGGAATCTGACGTCTATAGACGTGACGTCAGATTCTGACGTCTGAAGTCGATCCCCGCGCTGAAAGGGTGAATAATTGGCAGCATATAGAGGATGCATGGGAGGACAGATCAGTTCTGTACAGTGTTTTTTTCACAGCAAGCTTTCCGGTGGGTTTGTATCCTGACACCAGCTGCATTATTAATAAGATGACCTGTATATGCCGCCGGACAGTGGTCAATAGTCATTAACAAATCATCTACATATCGTTAACCCTTTAACTGCAAACGCTGAATTAATTTTCTATAAATCATGGAGACCAAAGGGTTTATTTCAATTTTAGATCATTATAAATGTCTTAGTTAGCTCTTTCTGATTCATTTGAATACCTATGTTATGGGTCTACGGCCATTATAAATAATTTACTTACAGTGCAGGGATAGACTTTAGACGTCAGAATCTGACGTCTACAGACGTCAGATGCCACTCTAGATTGGTTAGATAATTATATTGATGGCATTAGCTGACACATGCCTCCCTTGGTGGGTTGGATAATTATATAGATGGCATGAAATGGCACATGCCACTCTAGATTGATTGGATAATCATACTGGTGGCATTAGATGGTACATGCCTCTCTTGGTGGGTTGGATAATTATATTGGTAGCATGAGATTGTACATGCCTCTCTTGGTGGGTTGGATAGTTATATTGGTAGCAGGAGATGGTGCATGCCTCTCTTGGTGGGTTGGATAATTTTATTGGTGGCATGAGGTGGTACATGCCTCTCTTGGTGGGTTGGATAATTATATTGGTAGCATGAGATTGTACATGCCTCTCTTGGTGGGTTGGATAGTTATATTGGTAGCAGGAGATGGTACATGCCTCTCTTGGTGGGTTGGATAATTATATTGGTAGCATGAGATTGTACATGCCTCTCTTGGTGGGTTTGATAACTATATTGGTAGCATGAGATGGTACATGCCTCTCTTGGTGGGTTGGATAATTATACTGGTGGCATTAGATGGTACATGCCTCTCTTGGTGGGTTGGATAATTATATTGGTGCAATGAGATGGTACATGCCACTCTAGATTGTTTGGATAATTAAATTGATGATATGAGCTGGTACACGCCTCTCTTGGTGGGTTGGATAATTATATTGATGATATGAGATGGTACGTGCCACTTTTGGTTTGTTGGATAATTATATTGATGATATGAGATTGTACATGCCTCTCTTGGTGGGTTGGATAATTATATTGATGACATGAGATGGCACATGCCTCTCTTGGTGGGTTGGATAATTATATTGATGATATGAGATGGCACATGCCTCTTTTGGTGGGCTGGATATTTATACTGATGGCATGTGAGGGAACATGTTAATCTGAATGGGTTGGATAATAATATTGTTGGCAGAGAAGCTAAATAGTGCTCTAAATAGGAATAGGCAATATGTAATTCAATTCAATTTAATTTATTTGGTGACAGAATAATATATACAGATACATGCTATAAACAAGTCAAGTCCATGAAATATTTGAAAGGGCACATGCCGCATGATGTTCAAATAGCACATCGAACATTATTTCAATATATAGCTTGGTAATTTTTATTTCACAAAATGGTAGCTCAGGATTATGGCAGCAAATAGTATTGGTATTCAGGGTGGCTCGTGCCTCTGAACATTTAGAAAAATACAAGAGCACTTCTATCAATGGGAGGGGGCTGTAAAATTACCACTCAGTGAGATGTGATTTTTGCTTGAAAAAATTGTCAAACCAAGGAAAATAGGTGAGATGTTCACTAAACGCTGATTAATAGTTGGGCCAGCGTCGAAGACGCTGTCCCAACTATTATTCAGCGTTCAGCCAACCCCTCCAGGCCTCACAGTGGAGATTTTCGTCACGAGTGTCTATCTGACCCCTCGACAAAAGCCCAGAATCACGGCTGTTTCATCTCTTTCTCCCCCTGTCCCTTAGCGATCCCATTGTGCGCCTGTTGGATTCGATTTTGGAAAGTCTGGGACAGAAAAGAAGTCCGGCTCTGGGGTGCACGAGTCAATTAACGGACGGCCTGGGACGTGTGACTAGAGCTTTGAAGTTCCCTCCAGTTTTTGCCGACCTGATTGCGTAGGCACGCCCCCTTTGGCTGTTCCTTTACCCCTCCCCCCTACTCGACGAGGCTGGATCCCGTCAACATCGGGATCTGACATGTGCTTTGTTTTGTGTTGTCACCCGATACACGTGTTGATCAGGAATTATATCCCACCAAATATCAAGTAAAGTAATATTGAGTAAATCACTTTGGATGTAATGCAATGATACTCACAACAGTATCTTGACTCTCTTTTATTTTAAAAGGATTAGTTTGAGTCACTCATTTTATATTCTTATGAAGAATATAGAGTACATTATATCACATTTTAACTTTCAACGATTCAGTATTTTTTTAAATTTGGGTAAAATTTATGAAACTTTTATGAAATGTCGCATTGAAGATGGTATCATCGGCTGCATACGTCATATCAGAAAAGTTATTATTCAATCAGTGATACCAGTATTGAGTTTTGCATGGATATTCAAATCAGTCAGATGACTGCTCTGATGTTATTAAATTTTAGTTGTCGTTAGAGGGGGTTGTGGGTCGAGGAGACTATGGCTTGAAGGGTATGTGGGTGTGGGGGTTGAGGGGGTTTTAGAACAATCAACTAGAGACGTATCATTTGATATATGAGGGAGATACTATAGATTTTTTTAAACGATCTATCGTCCAGTTAATTAGGGAGAAAATTGTTGAGGACTTTTGCATAAAAAACGTATTAGTTAAAATATTCTAAAAATAACAAAATATGTAATAGATATCCTTTATTTTGAATCAAAAAACAAATACATATATACATGTACACAGGTGAATAATAAAAATGCAGGTAATACTATCGTTGTACTATGAGATCAAGACGTGGAGATTTATAACTGTTTTGATGCTTTTATTCATCACGCTGCTGGAAATGACAAGATCGCGCTGGGCGTGAAATAGACCACGCGAGTGTAATAGACCAGAGAGCGTTGTCAGGCTACACATGGGGGGTGCACGGAGTACTCGGCAGAATAATAGCAGATTTGAGATGCGGCGTGAATAGGTCCTAGGACCGGATTAATTCCCCGCACGGCGCCGCATTGTGTACTCGGCCCTCTTGACATTAATCACGCAGGGACTGAATGGCTACTTTGGAGTCGCCTCCAGAATGCGCAAAATGAAGCGTCCATGGCATGCCATACAAGCACAGTGAGGTCTGCCAGCGTCACCAGGCTACCTCTCAGACACGGCACTGCGGTGCAACGTCACATACCGCAAACTACAGACGCTGGGGCCATTCTGGTTCAATGCTGGGACACCTCCCAGCATTAACAGAATTGTGCCAACGTATGTTGCTTTTGGATTAACGTTGGGCTGCTGTCGCTTTCTCGCAGCCATACAGCATCGTCAACAATCTATTGAGTCACATACTAGAACAAAAAACGCTGGGGCTGCTCTGGTTTTAATGCTTGGACAATACCCCAGCATTAGGGCTAAGGCGAGAATAGTATCATATTATATAATAGTTTATTTTCTATCAAAGTCGAAATCCTCATCTATATAATTGTCGTGCAGCATCATCCACCTTCGATTTAGTAATGCAGCTGTGACACAGCATTTCTGTGAGTGTCCCAGATTTATAAATGCCCAAAAGTCGTAGTACCATTCTAGCTGGGGTATACGCAGGTAGCGTTTCAACATCAAAATTATAGTTCAGGTGTATAACGTCACATTTTTTTTTTTGGGGGGGGGGGATGTGTGGCCACCTTCCCTTCCCTTCTAGTCGTCGGTATCTGGGGAAGATGCCAATAAAATATCCCCTATAGAGTATGAAAGGGTGTATCATCTACCTCACAATTTTGATATATACACCCTTGTATATATTCAAGGAGACAAATAGCCAACACATATATAGCTATACCAGTTAAAGGTCAAATGTAAAGGTTTTAACTCGTTCAAATTGAACCCTTCAAAGCGATGAATTAACCCTTTAACCGCCAAATTATTCAATTGGAATTTTCACCCACTTGAAGTTGTGTCTCGCTGACGCGATCCACAACTTCAAGTGAGTGAAAATTATTCAGATTTGACAAAATGGAGGTCAACTCTTTACAAATCGTGCTGATTGATGTCACATTATGGCTTTACCTTGTTTAAAATGCGGTTCTGAATGTGGTAATAATTAAGTGAAAAAACGACTATATTCGGCACCGGCGGTTGAAGGGTTAAGTAATTTGAAGTGTGCGGAAATAATCCATATTTGTTTAATTTCAGACAAAACATTTGCAAATCTTGATGTTTAAACGCACATTTCCCTTCCCAATAACTGTGATTTAACGCGCTAATAAAAAAGATTATAAACGACTGTGGCGTGCTTAGCGGTTTATGGGTTATGATTCCAAGGATATAACTTTTCCTAACAGTTTCTACAACATGATTCTCTATTATTAAAATGTGTGATGTGATACCTAAAAGTTTCCAGTCGATTTAATTTTAACTGACTGAAAACTTTCACGTATCACATCACATCACATTTTAATAGATCTCTCGCACTTGTAGAAACTGTTTTTACACATACAAATGTATAGGATAATATCTCGCAATATTTCTCTCAGTACGGACCGGAGCTCGTCTGCTAAATAAGATGGCAACAGTGACAAACGGATGGGTCCGAAATATTCGATGAAAATTGCTTTCAAAAAGGATATTACATCGTCATTTAGCTGCTAAGACTGAACAAAGATCGTCTTTGAATGACGCTGATAATAATGGTATATGTTATATAAATTATTACTTTTTAGTCAAAATGGTGTCCACACCTCCTAATTAGTTAATAAACACAAGTGCTGCGCTGCGCGCCGCGCGGCATTCTATCAAGTCACCTTGACGGAATGTAGGTCATTGTTGATAGTTGGCGTACTTGAACGAACAGCATTTGTTTTGACATTCGACAGAGTAGGCCCTAATAAAACAAAATAATTATACTTTTTGTGTATTTTTGTCTGGGGTGGCTCAATATTACCCAGCGTAGGGATTATTTCACTGCGCTCTTAGTTTTTAAATCTTTAAGTGAGAATTTACGTGATCATATTTTAGATAATTTTACATTTAAACGTGATATTGCCATCAGGCAAACTAGATCGTGCGATACTAATGTTTTATATGTGCCTAAAATCAACAGATCTTCATTTAAGAGTGCATTACAAGTTAATGGGCCTATGATATGGAATAACCTACCTATGCATATACGCAGTTGTAACTCCATACACTCATTCAAGAAGCTTTTAAAAACATTTTTACTGCAGCAGAGTTAAAATACTTTGTTTTGATTAATATTGTTAAATGCATGATGTCTATGTCTATATGTATATGTCATATTTGTATTTTATGGTAGCGTCAATATTACCTTGTCTTTGAGGTACATCAGGGCAACTATGTAAAATAGCACATCCTGCTAATCAGTTTTACCCTGAATAAATATATTTTATTATTATTATTATTATTATTATTATTATTATTATTATTATTATTATTATTATTATTATTATTATTATTATTATTATTATTATTATTATTATTATTATTATTATTATTATTATTATTATTATTATTATTATTATTATTATTATTATTATTATTATTATTAATATATATATATATACGTAATCCACTTGTCTAAAAGTAAATGTAATGAAATTAAATGAATTGGGTCTTAGGCCACCTTTGTGCACACATATACTAAACTGGGCCAGGAGAACATTCTGAGGATAGTGAGATGAATGACATAGAATTCGAAATTTGAGCCCCGAAGGTCCGAGGCCAAACATGCTACCTCTCGATTACGAAGGTTCCCCACATTCATTTCGAGTGCATGGGGAAGAAACAAATGTTTCTTTGAAACGTGAAGGCCAGAGTGGTGTTCGAGCCCGCGATCACCGACTTTTCGAGCAGGCAGCTTTATCCACTACACCAGGGCAACTTAATTCAAATCCAAGATGAAATCCGCAGCTTTTGTTGTGGATCGCCTTTGAAGTGCGTCTCACGCGCGGACGGGTTTTAATTGAAATCTGACATGTTGCCCAATCTCCGCGGACAACCGGTGTCCAACCAGTGCTCACTGGCGCGGCAGTGGAGACGGCAGCTCTGCCCTGCAAAGACAAACAGCAGTAACTGCTTACTTAAAAAGTAAGCAGTTACTGCTGTTTGTCTTTGTATTGAAAGGCAAATGGCAGTAACTGCTTACTTTTTAAGTAAGCTGTCACTGCCGTTGTCTTTGCAGAGATGTAGTTTGAACCGCTTCTGTTGGAGGCAGAATAACACGATTGTAAGGCATTGGCATCTTTCTCTTCCAAGTGTCTTACATTTTGTACTTCCGTTTACCCGTTCTTTCGAGCAAACGTTAAAATCAGCCCAACTAAAAAAAAGAAGTCATCCAAATTATTAGTGAACCCATTCTGGAATACACCGTCGTGGATCTGAGACCGTTAGTAAAAAAGAGACAAATATTCTCTGCCACAAATCCAACTCCACAAAAAACGCCCAGGATTATTCACAAGACGACATGTAGTTATTTCATAACCATCTTCCCTACAGCAAGCCTAGCCTTGCTGTAGGGAAGATGTTCATAACCTGCATCCAGTTCAGGCGCAGTAATGAAGGGTCATTATCACATAAATGTTGTACGAACGTGATGCTGACCAAAAATTATTATCACCAGGGCCCAAAGTATAATCAAATTTGTCAACTTATGGACTACTTCATTTGTTCCAGTTGTTCTGGTCATGCATGGCCCATTTTAGCCTATATGTGCATTAAGGTGGCATAAAACCTCATTAATTTTATTTTCTGGTCATACAGTGTAACTTCAGAGAGTATGTTAACTGCATGTCACCGAGGCGCTAGATAGACTGATAGACAAAATGTCAAATCTATGTAGTCTTGGATTCTTTAAGGAACAATGCTGTGATAATACTGCCAAAAGGCAGTATCTGCTTACTTTACAAGTAAGCAGATACTGCTTTTTATCTTTGCAAAGCAGAAAAATATATGATTTAGATACAGTAGACTCTCACCTTCCGGTCAGATCACCAATGCGGTCAGATGGTCATTACAGTCGATTTGTTTCGGCCCGAATTCGTTCTCAGTCAAAGCCATATCAAAGGCGATCACCAATGTGGTCAGACCGCCATTCCGGACTGCGGTCATTTTTTTGTGGCAAAATGGCAAGTTTGCTCTCGACATTGCGGTCAAATGAGAATTTTTATTATAGCGTTATGACCATTTTGTTTTGAGAGAGAATTTTTATATTGAACAACTGTCACTTATGTTTTCCACACATGTAGCCTACAATGCGTACATTACGACTAGGCTTCGCGAGATCGCAGTCTGCGAGCTCGCGAGGCCTAGCCCTGCTATGCTGTTAGGGAAGATGCCTAATAGAGACAAAACTGGGAAGTATGACTAAACGTGCAATAGATAAGATGCAAATTCCTATATTCAGCTAATTTCATGTTAATGCTGGTCCAGCGTCGATAGTGGTTCAATTGCATTCACCTTGAGGTGGCGATTGCTCAAACAGCATTGGTTCAATGTCTCGTACCATCTATGCTATATATGATTACTGCTTTGCAAAGCCAAGAGGTACTATCTGCTCACTTATACAAAGTAATCAGATACTGCAGTTCAGCTTTGCACGGAAGATTAGTGTTAAATGCATCTGCCAATATTATATATTTCAGACAGTATTTGATTTTTTAGACCAAGTACAGTATTCTACTCCCGATCACAAAAGAGTGGTTCAGTCTTGTACATGACGAGATTAGAATAATAGATAAATTACTACGGTCATTCAGCTGTTATAGAAATTTAAGACATAGGCTACCATACCTATGTAGCTTTACGTTTCTTATTATTTACTGTAACTGCATTGGGGATGAATTCAAGATTTTACTAAGATGCAATGAATGACTTTAATTATTGCATCATTTAATGAGGGAAAACCTTAACAGTGCCCTCAGAGTGCCGCGTGTTTTTTGCAATTAAAAAAATGAAAACGTACCTTGGCAGTTGAAAATGGCAAATTCCTTGTCGTTTTCTAATTATTAGAAAACGACGAGGAAAAGACAATTTTCAACTGCCAAGTTATGGGTTAAATTTCATACAAAACAAGCAAAGCGAAGCGAACGTGAAACTAATACACACGGATTCTGTGGATAAAAAGCTGCTGTAAGCAGATCCCGGACAGAGCTTATTTTCTCGCTTTCCGGAGTCTGATCTGGATCCGGATTATGAAGTAAGGAGTTGTCCCGCTCTTTGTCATCTCACCTCCGGATACATGCGGATCGACTGAATCCATACACATCCCGGCAGATACGGAACATTTATCCGGTGTTGGGTTGATGTTGGGCCAGCGTCGTAGACGGTGGGCCAACATTAAACCAACATCGTATCAGCGTATTGTGTCTTGTTGCAAGAATATATTCTGGCTTTTTGGGAAAAGGCTGCATGCCCAAAATCTATGCAGTTGTGTGGAACAAAGGCTTTATTGCATAATCTCATAATTTCAATGTCTCTCGTAATTTAAATAATTGTTCTTATTACATTATTTATGCATTATGTATATAGGAAATAAAATGAATATATATGTAGGCACACAGAAAAGTACAATTTGATTTTTCTTTCCACAACCAAAATGATAAATACTAACCCCATATTTATCCTATGTGTATAGGCTACAGAATAAAACTATTATGATGATGTGATTAATAAATTTATATATATAAGTAAAGTTCTTGGTGTGTTGCATTGCTAGCTGATTGGACCCAATTATGGTATTCTACCCTCTAAACTCTAAATAACAACTGAATGAAGCTGATGATATTGTGATCTCGTCATGTGTCAGGCTGAGCTACTCTTTCTTTCGTTGGTAGGGGTAGAATACCATACTTGCACGGCAGTTTTGTGCCCAAGTATGGTTTTCTATCCTTTAATTTAAATAACAACTGAATGACGAAGGTGATTGGCTGATCTCATCAGGTGACAGGCTGAACCACTTTTCCATTGGTGGGAGGTAACATATATTACATATACTTGGGCGGTGATGTGTAAAATGATTAACCCTTTAACAGCCAAATTATTCAATCTGAATTTTCAATCTGAAATTGTGTCTCGCTGACGCGATTTAAAATTTCAAGTGAGTGGAAATTATTCAGATTTGACAAAATGGAGGTCAACTGTTTTTCGACAACTGTCTTCAAATATTGCTGATTGATGTCATATTTTAACTTTCACATGTTTAAAAGAGGGTTAATTAATGTGCCAATAAAAAATGAAATTCCGAATTATATGCGGCACCGGCGGTTAAAGGGTTAACTGTCATCTGTCAATTGTATAAACATATAATCGGAGTAAAAGTGTCCTATACAGAACTTTTCTAGTGGTGGATAGGTCACTTCAGCTCAGACGAGAGTGAGTTCCACCTTGGCCAATAGATGGTGGCGTTAGCCAACCACGTGAGTGACGTGACAGAATATGCTAATTCCCACGCTCCACGCAGATTCATATTCATCGTTTTAATTGACCAATGAATCTAAAGATTGATTCGGCTTCAGTGATTGGATTGTTGTCACAATATCACATTTCAAGAAATTATTTTAAGATTAGATTTTTCACTATTAAACCATTTCAGCGCTGAAATATTTTTATATAAATCAAGAGAAAAAAAGTTTTTTTCTTCAACTGGAAATCAGCATTCATGTCTTAATTCTCTTTCCGCTTCATTTCAAAACCTATGTTTTGTGAGTCTACGGCTATTATAAATATAATATCGTCGCCTCGGAGCTAAAGGATCCTATCTGACACTCGTCAGAGTGGCAGATAGGATCCTTTAGCTCCGAGGCGACGATATGCAGTGCGGTAATTGACTTTAGACGTCAGAATCTGACATCTACAGACTTCAGATTCCTACGTCTAAAGTCGATCTGTATAATTTGAACTCTGTTGTTCGAATTATTTTAACACCTTATCGGCTAAGTGATCTAATTTATAATTTCACCTCACCGCGACCCATAACTTTGTGAGTACAAATGACTCACATTTCCCTAATTTGAGACCAAACATTTGCAAAACTTGATGTTTAAACACACATTTCATTCCCAATAGTGATTAAATCTGCCGATTAAATAAAATTAAAAATGATCATAGTGGTGATTAGCGATGAAAAGGTTAACACTTAGTGTTAACCCTTTCATCGCTAATCGCGACTATAGTCGTTTTTTATTTAAAAGTTATAAATAAAATAACTTAGCGAACAAAGACTTAAAATAATTCAGATAACAGATTTTAACCGTTAAAGCACTGAAATTTTTTCGTACAAACTATGTAGACCAACGGGTTTATTTAATTTAAAATAATCATAAATGTCTTAGTTATAGCTCCTTCCGTTTCATTTGAATCTGACGTCTATAGACGTCAGATTCTGACGTCTAAAGTCTACCCCCGCGCTGTAAGGGTTAAATTATGGTGCATATATAGTTGTTAAAAACTGGTTGCAGTATAGACTGTAGAGATGGTTATGTGGTCATTTACTTATTACCATGGGCCTTAGTGGACGTACGTGTATGATATAGTTTTATAAATTCAAAAATGGAATCAATACAGCATAGTAATAAAAATATGAAATGTTGCACAAATTATCTGCTTAAAAAATGGTTCAGTGAATCGCACTGTCTGTCGCTAATGATAGCATGGTCAATTACTGTTCAAATTACGGCATTTTAATTATAATGTCTGCATTTTGGCAATCAAATTATAATTACGTTCATAATTAGAAATCTGTTTTATGAGAAAAAATTGAATGCTGATTCGGAAAATATGAAAAAGAAATGATATAATTGGATCAATTAGAAAGACGGTTGCTGAGAGCTGGGGTAAAAATCAAGGGACATTTAATTTTCTTTCCTTTTTTCAAAAACAGTAAAGTCGTAGCCGGCTGATTGTAATGCCTTTAATTTTAATTTTTCTTAAATCAAATGGTACGTCGTCCTCTAGCAGACGAAGTGTCACATGCGCCAAGGATCGATATTTTTAATGTTAAAATAACAACCAACCAAAATATTTAGATGCATGTCTAAAAGACGGATAAAGCATAATAATTGATGACGTAACTCGTTGGAGGTGTTCCGATATTTCGAGCCTTTTTCGTCGTAAGTCGTCTTTGGGTTATATTACCAGCATTTTATACTTTAGAAAGATAATATACATCTCCTATTGCTATAATAAGGAAAAAATGATTCCAATAATTTAATCAATATATAGGTAGACATCAATTAGACACATATATTTATACTGTTCCCAGATATTGATGATAGTAGTTCTGCAAAGCCAAAAGGCAGTACCTGCTAACTTGTAAAGTAAGCAGATACTGCATTTTAGCTTTGCACGGCAGCATATATGGCTTAAACGTTCAAATATCATATTTATTAGTTGGAATGCTTAAATAATTGCAGTGTGGCCCACAATGCACTGTGCTTACTTTTGAACCAATCACGTACGTTTCTCAGCCAAGCACTGACTGGATCATGCGCAGGTGTGGCAAGTGCTCTCATTGGTCAGCTCATTGGTCCTTATGCTATTCAGTTGAATAATAACGTATTTTGGCACTATTCTCTCACAATCTGACAGGATGGCTGATTATTAAACATGTATGTTAGTCCAATACATAGCAGCAGTTTAACCCTTTAGCCGCCAAAGTTTTAATTTGAAATTTTCACCTGCACTTAAAGTTTTGTCTCGCTGGCATGATTCACAACTTCCAAGTGAAAACGATTCAGATTTCACAAAATGGAGGTCAACTATTTTTAAATCTTGCTGATTGATGACATGTTTTACCTTTAACATGTTTTAAATAATCTGACATTTAAAATGATAATACACAATGAAGAAATGAATATAATAGGGACCGACAGCTAAAGGGTTAAACAATATTGAAATTGACCAATGCAGTACATTATTCTTTCTATTTTATTTATAGTGTATTATATTATATTGTAATAGTTATAATGTAGGTAGCGCTCCCTAGTCAACACGCATATAGCCCAGCAAACACAAGCTGTTATTGTTCAGTCAATGTTGGACCAGCGTGGTAGACGGTGGACCAACATTGACCCAACGTTCAGTCGATTTATTGTGCTTGTACAATCTTTACTGTTTAAATAAAATTTTAAAATATCTGCAAAATTTTATGTAAAAATAGTTTTAAATGTTTTACATTTATGCAACAAATAATCTGAAATTATTAGAGTAGTTTTTTTTATCATATAGTGTACATGATCGTTGGTTTCATTGTCAAATCAATGGGGTGGGCGTTTATTGGAATATTGGCGGTAATTCTGAATAAATTAGGTAATTTAAAAATGTTGCTGTATTTAAAAAAAAACGCATTTACGGTAGCCTATTCTCTAAGTGTATTTGATTGCCTATATAGTGGCAAGTGATCAGCACTGGGATATGATTATCACAGCACTTTAGAGCTCAAGCTAAATTAAATAATTTAAATGTTCACCCACTTGAAGTTGTTTCTCGCTACAGCTTCAAACTTCACAACTTCAAATGGTTAAAAAGTACTCATATTTCTTCAATTTGAGAACCAAACATTAACAAATGTGGCTGTTTAACATGTTTAAACAAACATTTCATTTTCAATAATAATCAGCAGGGTCTGCAGGGTAGTGGTGTAAGAATTAATTAACTTCGCAAACTTTGCTGTACACTGAAAAACACGCATTTACAGTAGCCTATTCTCTATGCGTATTGATTGTCTATAGTGGTCAGTGATCAGCACTAGGCAATGATTATTCAAGTTCAAGTTCAAGCTCAAGTTAAATTAAATAATTTAGATGTTCACCCACTTGAAGCTGTGTCTCGCTACAGCTTCAAACTTCACAACTTCAAATGGTTAATAAACATTTCTCATATTTCTTCAATTCCAGAACAAACATTTGCACAAGTGTTTCCTTATTTGGGGTGATTGGCTATAATGTGACTCTCTGAGAGGGTCACATGATAGCCAATCACCCCATATAAGGACATAATTATTCATACCATATAAGGGGTGATAAATCACCTTTAACATGCTTAAACAAACATTTCATGTCCAATGATAATCAGCATTAAAGAAGAATATAGTGATGGTTACCCAGCGGACACTAGACGTTGAATCAATGTTGTTTAACGCTGGTCCAGCTGGACCAACGTTACACCAACATTGATTCAACGTGTTGTGTCTGCAGGGTAGTGGTGTAAGAATTATTATACTTCGCAAACTTTGCCGTACTCTGAAAAAAAAACGCATTTACGGTGGCCTATTCTCTATGCGTATTGATCGTCTATAGTGGTCAGTGATCAGCACTAGGCGATGATTATCACAGCACCTTCAAGCTCACAACATGCCTCCTAGCAACGCCTCCGAGCTCCTATTGGTCACGTTTTGTTGCCATGGCAACCCCAGTGGATGCCGGAATTGCAGGTAGACAGAGCGTGGCAGCTGTGAAGAAGCATTGGCACAACATCTGCTAGATGCCGGGCCAATGGCTGGTGCATTGGTGCACAATTAAGCAGACGGGTTTTTTCTCAGATGAAAAGTGACAGGTCGGTCTAGTCGTGCAGTGGACATGCGCTGACATCCACTCAAAGGGGAAAGTTGTATCGTCTAATTTTTCCCCCACTTGAAGTTGTGGATCGCTATCGCGATGTACAACTTCAAGTGAGTGAAAAATACTAACAAATTTACAATTTAAATCAAAACGTTTGCAAATCTAACGAATGTAATGCTCATTTCTCACTATCAATTTTTATTGTTTGTATGACAAGAAGAAAACTACACCTAAAGTGTAGGTGAAGATGTATTTCTTAATCTAGGGCTTTAAATGTTCGGATAATGATGTGAATTAAAATAATAAGGAATATATTGAAACTAAGAAGGTTAATCTACCCCACCCCCTCTGCATCTTTCATCTGCTGATATCCTCCCCCCCCCCCCCCCCCCCGTGATCCCAACCTAAGGTAAACCCAGCGATATTTTATAAAAGATTAAAGTTAAGCCTATACTTCACGAGCAATAATTATTTGTTTATATTTTGTCATTACATTAGATCGCCAACGATTCCCTGTTATCAAATAATAAATTTACACTAAAAATATAGACGAAAAAATAATGTTTTTTTTAAGGGTGATATAAACAATCAATGTTGATATTCCGGCAAATTATGCTGTTATTTATTCAATGCGGACATTTACAAATTAAAGCAATAATTGTTCAGTACCGTAATTAATTTAACAATCGTTTCAATTATGCCCGTACATATATATTTGTTATCTTTGATTCGTTAAGTTTTAATTTAATATCTAATTTTTAAAATAGAAAAACACGCGTGGCAACGCCTCAAATTTCAGTATGTACGGTACATATACACGGAGGAATCGGCTGGTCAGTTTCACAACTGATCGGTTTCGCAAGTAGTCAGTTTCACATGTGGTCAGTTTCAGGCGTCATCCATGATGAGAGATGCATCCCAGCAAGCACGAGACGTTGAGCTAATATTGAGTTAATGTTGGCCCAGCGTCTGCGGCGCTGGCCCAGCATTAACTCAACATTGGTTGAGCGTCTCGTCTTCACCTGGATCGCTGTCGGATTCGCTCAAACGAAACCGTAGACCTGTACATGATCCGTGCCAGGCAGGATTCTGATCCCTAGAAGAACACCATTAATACCCTAACCAGGTGGATTGAATATAATCTCTTCATGTTGAAAGTGAATAATAATGATTTGTTAAATTCATTGGTAAATGGTGTTTTAGCCTCTCGTTTTCCTCCAGAAATAATGTTCAAATTGAATATATAAACTTGTATTTTAATTAAAACAAGCACAAGTTTCTAAGACAAACTAATCACGACTATTGTTTCAAATAATGTTCCATCAACCGAACAAATCACCGTTATATATATATACTGGGAAAGAAATGTGTGTTTGAATATCAAGATATACAAATGGTTGGTCACAAATTAAACAAATATTAGTAATTTTCACCCTCTTTAAATTGTGGATCGCGGTAGCGAGACACAATTTCAAGTGGGTAAAATATTAAATTTGATATTGTAGCGCTTCAATGGTTAATTAGAGTCAGACATATACGTTTACGCCTCAAGACAATAACCAACAGTTAAATAAATAGATGAGAATTCGAATTTGATTAATGAGCCAACAGCTCTTTGTCCATTCGTTAAAATGTATTCTGGATTATCTGAAACATCTATAGGTGGCCCTATATTTAAGATATTATCTAACTTCGTAGCTAGCTTTTGGCGTTACACACAATTAGAAATACGATTTCAAGAACGTTTAAACCCTTTAACCGCCAAATTATTAAATCTGAATTTTCACCCACTTGAAGTTGTGTCTCGCTGACGCGATCCACAACTTCAAGTGAGTGAAAATTATTCAGATGTGACAAAATGAAGGTCAACTGTTTTCAAATATTGCTGATTGATGTCACATTTTATCTTTAACATGTTAAAGGTGGTACTTAATGTGCTAATAACAAATGAAAACCCGAATATATGCGGCACCGGCTTTGAAATTCATTAGAAGAAAACGAAATATCACTTTTTGTTTGTCTCGTATAAACTTTAGCAGCATAACTATTGTGTTCTACTCCCTGACAAATATCGCTGTTAAGTTAGATCAGGATGGAATACAATAAACTATTATACCGCTCTGCAAAGCCAAAATGCAGTATCTTCTCACTTGTAAAGAAAGCAGATAGTGCTTTTTGACTTGGCACGGCAGTACACTCTACGCTCTATTTTACTTTATCATATATATATATCTGACATTGGTCCAAGAAATATATTTCGTTTTTGTTTGAATAATTCATATTAATTGAACGAAATTTCTCACTAGCAGCTTATATACTGATACTACATGACTTTAACAACGTCACCACTTTTTACCCGAAATACGCACATTAAAATCTGATCATGGGTGTTGTTATTAACGCAATGATCTGATATTTTTATTTTTAGAATCAGTGCAGGGGGCAGGCATATGGTACTCAAAACACAGGCCCGAGGCGTAAATGTCTAGTTTACCGGAGTGGTACTTGTGTCCAAGTACAGTGGCAAGTACTCCAGCCCTCTGTGCCGCCTATTACCAGATACTGATCCCGATACCACATCTGGATAACACATCAGTCACTCACCCAATGCTGGTTTATTGTTGGGCCAGCGTCGCAGACGCTGGCCCAACATTAAGCCAACATTGGGTGAGTGACTGATGTTTTCTGGAGGTTTAGCTTACCGGAGAGTATAAATTAAATCTCCATTTGCATCGCTGGATGATACTCAAGTTTCTGCGCATGATTTTAAATGTCAACATTATTTAAAGAAAATCAATATCTATGGATACGCTGATACAAATCAATTGTTTACATTAATTACACTTTTAAATGTACTGACTAAGTTTAACAGCGGAATCGCCTTCAGCCCACATAACGTCCCGCAGTACTCAACATGTACAATTGGTTACTGGATCGTTTTACAGGAATTAATCCGTTTCGGACCAAACTTTCCCACACTTCCTCCAGACCTCGCAGCCGCTTCGCCCCACCTTCCCCTCTCCTCTTCACCTACTTAATAAGCGTTAGGTTGTAGATTGACATGCATTGTTTTCTGTCTGATTCGATGACTTGGCTCAAGTGGCGAGCCATTATTATGACTGTCAACAATCACTCTAGAAATTTTGCAGTATTGATACTAAGTAGATATGTAGAGTATACTAAAAGTTAAAACTTCTGAGGTACAGTATAGATTTATGCTTTGTGTCTGTAAAATTCTGCTTTTTCCTATCGTGTAATTATCAACAATGATAATTATAACAATCTTTTAAAAATGTTATTTCAAAATGCCAAGCCTCGTCAATAAACGTTTTTTGCTATTTCCAACATGCAATTTAACCCATATAAAATGTACCTTGTCATTTTTTATTTTATAATATGAAACATTATATATTATCTCATTTAGGACTACAAATAAGCAGAATTTAGTTACTATAAAGGCTGGTTAATGGTTGGTTTAAGCAGACGTCACGTGATGTCTGTCTCTGCGATTCTGATTGGACCATCAATTTCAAGGCATGTCGGTCACGTGCAGTAATTCAATGCCCTGTCTCATATGATTGGATGATACAGGCAATGCCATTTAATGTCATAACACCAAAATTACGACATTTTCAATACAATTAATTAAATAAAAGCTGGTATAATCCATCACAAAAGGACGTCATGAACTTTAATTTAATATTATTTTGCTTATCTATTGTTTTCTTAATAAAACTGTATATAAGCTGATAATAATGTTTAGACGCCACACGGTGACACAGGTTATCACGTACAATAGTACTTTGGTAGGCCGAACGACAGAATCTGCATTATTGAAAAGTAAAACGATACTAGACTTTGGCTTTACAGAGAAGAATTATAAATCACGCTAATCATTGCGTAACCCATTCAAACTAAGTTTAAGTTGCTTCACGGAATTTTAAGTTGGTAAAAAATGATCATAATTTGTCTAATCTGAAGCACTTATAATACTACCAATTTACCACAATAATATTCACTTCCCAAATTTGTTCTAGATACGTTAACCCTTTTCCTCCCAGGACGGTATATATACGGTTTCAAATGACATAGCTTCCCTCTGAAATTAATAAAATAATTTGTTAAACATGCTCAGTCAATCAAATCATATAAATCTGGATATGTCTATGTTTCGTTCATTTTTCGTTATTTGAAGCTGGAAATTGGGTTAGCAGTTCCAGCTTCAAATGAATGAAAATTATAAACACTGGGCCCGTATTCTCATACAAGTTACGATACATCGTAGGCTTCTGATTGGTCGAGACGGCCGTCTCGACCAAGCAGAAGCCTACGATGTATCGTAACTTGTACGAGGGCTAATAAACGTATTACTTATAATATAGATCATATTCACGATGGGCGTTTAAAAGTACTTTTGCCATATACTATAATTGAGTATGTTTGTTTTTCAGATGATCAGACTGGTCCAGTGATTAATAGCCGCTCATTATGACGTCTCACTGTGGAACGGATTACAAAACTTAGAAAATCGAATAGGTCACAGTTTGAGATCAATGCAGTGCCAGCATGTGTAAATTAATGTTGTGGTAAGTGTATTGAAACAGCAATTTGCTGGGTATTGAAAATAAAAAATAAAATTTTTCGCACTTTTTAATTATTATTATTATGACATGTTACACCACGAATAATCATGATCATAGATGTAAAATCATAAGAATTTCGAATAATTTGTATTTTTTATTTTGGTATGGAAGTGTCAAATAAGCGGAGAATTTTGAGTATGGAAGAAAGCAAGGTTTCAAAATTAATATTTTTTAGATTTCCAAGGATAATTAAGACTTCCCCCAATTAAAAATGTAATCCTGACGTATAACATTTCAGTCCTCATGTGTATAAAACAAAATTAAACTTGCGATGAAAATAATTAAATAAGTGAAACTTAAATGACATAATTGCATAGCCTTCTGGACATAGATGTGAGTTGAAATATTAGGGAGAGAGAGTCGCTGCTGAAAGAGTGTTTAGCCGGGATGAGTACCTGGCAGAAATATGACAAAAGATGTGTATCCTTTACGGATTTATCTCTCACTGTTTCCTGGTGGGTTATCTTTGATGAGATGCTGGTTTAGAGCTGTTTCAATGCAGGGCCAACGGCTCAGCCGTTGACCCTGCATTGAAACAACTTTAAACCAGACCCAGAGTCGGTCATATCAACCGATCCCGAAAAAAATGTAAGCCTCTCTTTTTACGGATGTTTCCGAGCTTTGCAATGCAGATCTAAAAGGCAGTACCTGCTTATTTTACATGTGAGAACATACAGCCTTTTGGCTTTATATAACAGAGTTATCCCTGTAGATTTATGCATCAGCTACCGATTTGTAGTGAGAGGTCAGTCCAGCTGAGGGGCGGGGAGGGGGTGACCGAAGGTCAAGCAAGGCCAGCGAATATGGCTTCGGTTACACGAGGGGTCAAATCCCAGACGACTTACAGTCTGTGCGGCCTGTCAATTTCACCAGGGCTGTTTATGCGCGGTCAGGAAGGGGAGGGGCCTACAGGCCAATCCAGGGCCAGTTGGCATGACGACATGTGTCTTTTACTTGTCAATCAAACCGCGGTTCACTGACAGGGAATGATATATCGCTGCTGGTTGTCCAGTCACAACAATACTGACCGGTACACCCCCCTCCCACCTTGCTGGCTGACCACACTGTAAATAAGTAGCACATGGTAAAATATTCACTGAGCTGTAAACTTTGCGAAATCATCCTTTGGCAAGTTTCCTTTGGTTCACCAAAGTTAAGAAAGTGACGAAATAAAATACATTATAGGCATTCTTAAGGTTAAGTTGTAGACCAGCCCTCACGTTGCACAAAGATACTTACAATTTGCACAACCCATACTTATAATTATGTTGGTAAAGAAATATATTGGTTTAATTTATCTTATACTGTCGTGCAATCTCTTTATTTGAAGATAAGCAGTAGTGCCTTTTAACTTTGCATCGTAGAGCTCAATTCAGCAATTGTATTTTTATTTCCAAGTGACTGTAATACATCGTTGAATAGGTGAGCAAAGTATTTTGTTCTATACCAACGAAATGACGGGAGTGATTCTAGCACGTAATATATTAACGATCGTCATTTAGTCAATGTAAGGTATAATTGTAAGTTGCAACAGTTTTTGGGCCTAGTATACTGCTCTGCAATGCCAAAAGGCAATATCTGCTTACTTGTAAAGTAAGCAGATACTGCCTTTTGGCAGTATCTAACCAATCACAGGAGTCATTTAGTCACGTTACCTTATAATAAAACAACGAAGTGGGTGTGGTCTCGAGTAGAGTACTGGCTAAGTCTTCTTATACTTAATTTTCCAGCACTATATGTTCATGCATTTCAATGTGCTTTGACATGCAGACAACGCAAAACAGTACAGATTATAATATATCTACATGTTGTACCATTGATATTGAATGATTGTACATGTCACTTAAAGTGACTTTAATATCGTTTTTTTTTAATAAATATGAGTCGACGTCAAACCCCAGATTAGAGCAAAATTTCAATATAGGTAATGTTCTTATCTAAATTATAGAATATGTACCTGCCATTTCTTCATTGGTTAAGGTATATGACTATGGACCGAAATATGTGTGAATACAAATCATCATGCATATATCTATGCTGACAAAGCCATAAGACAGTATCTGTGCACATTTAAGCAGATAGTGTACTGGCAGTATACTAATTATGACTATGGTAGGGCGATCATTTCCAAGTTTTACTTAAGTGATATATTCTCGTTCATACAGGGGAATTTAAGAAACAAAATATTAGGTTGAAATATTTTCTTAAAATTAGTAATTTCGTTTTCCAAAATTAGTAATTTCGCTAAACATTTCACCCGAGGGAATTTTTTGCACCGCACAGATACCCCCCCCCCCCCCCATTGGCTGACCATACCGTAAATAACTAACAGACACGAACCGTGTCAGCCTCTCTAAACCCGAGATGTTCAACCGTTGCTGATTTAATGCCGGTGCATCGTCTTCGACGGTGGCCCATCAATAAACCAACATTGGCTCAATGTATCGTGTTTTCTAGGCAGCCTCTAATCTCAGCACGAAGGTCAAAGTTCAGGGATTGATATCTAATCTCGTTTAGAAATTGTAGTGAAGTAAGTTGAAAGTTCACAGCCTGGAAATAGAGTGTTTTAACCCTTAACCCTTTAACGGCCGGTGCCGCATATATTCGGGTTTTCATTTCTTATTAGCACATTAAGTACCACCTTTTAAACATGTTAAAGATAAAATGCGACATAAATCAACAATATTTGAAAACAGTTGATCTCCATTTTGTCAAATATGAACAATTTTCACTCACTTGAAGTTGTGGATCGCGTCAGCGAGACACAACTTCAAATGAGTGAAAATTCAGATTGAATAATTTGGCGGTTGAAGGATTAAAGTGCTAAAATATTTTTATATGAACCATGGGGACCAAACGGTTTTTCAATTTGAAATCATCAAACATGTCTTATATAGTTAGCTCTTTCTGCTTCATTTGAATACATACATGTATGTTATGGGTCTAGTCTACGATATTATAAATACTTTAATTCTTTCAGACTTCAGAATCTGACCTATTTGGACGTTAGATTCTGACGTATAAAATCGGCCCCCGCGACGTAAGGGTTAATATTCAACCAAAGATATTGAGTTTTACATGGATCACTGTTTAAAACCATGTAAACATTATGACCTATGATGCGGTACTCATGGTTATGTCAGAAAATCATGTGGGCACGATGACCAGTGAAGTTCGCAAAAGCGAAAATACAGTAGCTGCTGACTTTTTAAGTAGGCAGTTACTGCCTTTTGACTTTGCACGGCAGAATATTTATTGCACATCTATGGATTGGTCACCGTATTTCTTTAGATTTGTTTAAATCTTTTTTATTTGTTTTTAAATTATTGGTGTTGTCGACTTTATAGCAACAGTTTATTAGCCTAAGATAAAGTTTCCAGGTATTATATTGATCCCCCGATGTCAACGTAAGTGAAGACATGACTGATTTTTTTAAATAATATTATTTGCAGTCTATTATCGGCATGTAGATATAGAAGAACACAGACAGAACGACAATTTTAATTTTAAACATTTTTTACTTTCAGATGCATGGAAGTTGAAAGAGTTCACTTACATGACAAAAGTGGGATTTCACGAAATTATTCAAGTCGCCATGGATGAACAGAATAAAACAACTGCTAGTATTTGAAGTCAAGATATTTCATGCATTAATAAATGTTAATGTTACTTTGTATATAGTACTATTTTCATTGCTACAATAAAATATTTACATCTGTTTCCAAAGTATTTATTATTATTATTAGAATTTCATTTGTTTAATGTGAAAAATTAAGAAGCCCATTGACAACTGATTGAATTGCATACAAGTAGCTATATTATAGCTAATCATTTTAAGGTTGATCAAAATGTGTTCTCAACATGCAATTAGCGAAGTTCTACTAATATATTGGATTTCACATACAACAATTCGATTTAGCTTAATATAAACTTTGGCCTTTTTTATCTTTTCCGTATTTTAACGTCTTATTTTAAAATTCAATTGATCCAAATCACACTGTCAAAATGATGAACATATTTTAAATACCAGTAATGCACTAGATTCCTTTATATATCATATTTGACAATATAACAGTATACGAAACATTCATTCTATAAACGTTATTAGTAGTAAATCTTTTATTAATGTCTCACTATTGTGCATACAAACATCACTCAGAGTCTAGGAGGAAGGAATCTCAATAGAGATTCCTTGCTAGGTCATAGATAAAAACATAGTAAACAGAGATAAAAGTTATGTAAAACCATGGAGTTAGTATCTCCATGGTCACTGATTACATTGCTCCTAGCATCAAGGAATCTCAATAGAGATTGAATTTCCTTGCTAACATCAATAATTTTAAGGCAGGTTTTGGCACATTTTGATACCATATCATCCTCGTTAAATAGAACAGTAGACTGACTTCTTCGTCATGAAACATAAAATCAAAGTTATTATGTATAGTAGCAAAAAAAATTTATAGCGTAAGCTCTACGCTGCAAACTTTTAGCACTTAACCTTTTCACAGCGGGGATCAACTATAGACGTCATAATATGAGTTCTATGGACGTCAGTTTCTAACGTCTAAAGTCGATCCCCACCCTAAAAAAATAGGCCGAATCTATTTATAATGGCCGTAGACCCATATTCCATTGGTATTCAAATGAAGCAGAAAAAGCTAACGAAGACATTTATGATGATTTTAAATAGGAAAAAAACCCATTTTGGTCACCATGATTTACACAAAAAATATTTCAGCGTTCAAAGGGTTAATTGTACACGGCACATGTGACGTACCTGTCCGGACGTCACCTGTCTGGTGATATAATCGCGAGCGCGTAAAACATCTCACATAATAAAATGTTAGGATTATCTGGTACACGCTTGTGGGCATAAAGTAATTATGTCTGGTTGTTGAATACTGATAGTGGTCTCGGAGCTCAATGGAATATATCTGATAAAAACGCGATAATAAACTAATGCTGTTTTAATGTTGGGCCAGCGTCGCAGTCGTTGGCCCAGCGTTGAAACGACATAGGGACAATGCATCTTGCTCAATGGGAGCTATGTCAACGCCCTTATGTAATACCGATCATCGCACAATGTGTGGGGGAGCAAAAATGTGCAGTTATTTTGGACCCTGGAGCGTATAGCCTGAAATAAGTCTTCACCCATGTGAAATTATTTAGCTACGTGGAGCTTGAAAGAAACTTGATAGTAATATAGAACCAAAAATATAGGATTTAAAACCTTAAAGGGAATCACACACGGACTGATTATTTTTAGCGAGCAGCGTCATGAAAAGGGTAACAATAAATAGAACTGAGAACTGCGAGCCATGTTGTAATTATTCACCTATAATTATTAACCTATAAATCTATGACCATTTTCAGACGTTTTGGTTATGATTAAAAAACAGAATTTGAAGGATACATCACAATTAAATTTGCTTGATTGGAATAGGTTTTGGTTCGAATTGTACATATCTTTAAGTAACTGTCCTGGGTCGTGACAGCGAGCCACAACTTAGAGTGTGTAAAAATTAAAATTGTATAACCTAGCGCTGTGAGGGTTTACCTACATCATAAAGTGTACGTCATTTTATTTACTGCCACATTGATATTTCTGTGTTTTTTCAATTCTCACATTATTATATTTTTGAAATAATCTATAAAGCCCGAATTTTCCATTACAACATCAAAGATTGATCAAGTTACAGACTGTGCAAAAATCTAAAATTTTTGATCAATCTACCTGATTAATCTTATAGGTATATTATGAGCTCATGGAAGGGGATATTAAATTATGATATATCGTCGGTTGCATAGTAATTCTAACCAAGAATAAATTGATCGAAGGAAAAATGATGAAGAATATTTTTTAATAATTATTATATCTACAAATCGATTAACTATATGACTATATATTATATATACTCGCTCATACTGCGGTTATAGATTAGTGTGTGATGTAAAATATAGGGCTTTCCAAAACTTCAGCACTAATCTCAAGAAAAAAATAGAAACAGAATCGTTGTCTATTTTCCTTGCTCATCTCAACAAAAAATATGATCGTGAATTGTTTTAGTGCATCTGGATTTCAACTCTAATTAACTCTAGCATGTTATTTTTTTTTAAAATAAACAGATATGAGTAATTTTCAGCCACTTGAAGTTGTGGGTCGCGGTAGCGAGACACAACTTCAAATGAAAAATTAAATAGATTATAAGGTTAGTAAATTATTGACATCATACGCGTATTTAAACCTTTAACCGCCGGTGCCGCATATATTCGGGTTTTAATTTTTTAATAGTACATTAAGTACCACATTTTAGATATATTAAAGATAAAATCTGACATCAATCAGCAAGATTTGAGAAGAGTTGACCTCGATTCTGTCAAATCTGAATAATTTTCACCCACTTGAAGTTGTGGATCGCGTTAGCGAGACACAACTTCAAGTGGGTGAAAATTCAAATTGAATAATTTGGCGGTTAAAGGGTTAAATACAAAGGGTTTTAAAAAGTGATTATCCAGGGTGAATTTATAGATAAACCATGCATAACGCTCTGAACAACAGTCGCATGAAAAGGTCATTATTTCGGTAAAAAATATATTTCGTTTAAAAAAATGTTGAATTTCCGATGATAATTCTATGCCAAATTCACTGACAATCATATCCAAATGATTTTCTGACGTATATATAAACATAATTATCATTCCTCACATTGTTAAAAAGAATCTAAACAGCGAGCTGATTTGTTTGAATATAGCCATGCCAAAAGCAATATTTCTAGTTAAATACATTAAAATAAAAATGACGATATCACCTCCATACAACAGTTAAATTTTACCCTGAACTAAAAAAAATTGAAGGCATTGATAATGCTATTCCGATATATAATTTCATATCAAAATTATACCATACTTAAAAAACAAAAATAATTTGGCCTTAGCAATAAGAGAAGAATTATAGTATATAGTTTAAATGTGTGTGTGCCGTGACAATCCTTTTACAAAGTACAGACATAAGTTAGTATTTTAAAATACCGCTCTTTCTAACGTTGACCCATTCACTAGGGGTCGCCCGTATCATTTACAACTTGCTCATCAGAGTTGCTGACCAGTGTATCGTGTGTATACGCGATGTGTACAGCCTCCCAAGGTGAACACACTCTGTGTGCACACTGCCGTATCCCATCAACCACGTCTGTGATGTGTACGAAATACATTGGCCATTAAAAACAAACTTTGTTGCTTCGGACATTAAAAGGTGTATTTGCAAAGTGGCAGATACACCCTTTCATATCCAAAGAACAACATATACACGTATCATATACAAATCAAATTAGGCATTATATTTTTCAAATTGTATGTGCTCTATATAATTCTTGGCATAACATTTCCCACAGTTTTGATAGTTCTTACCAAGAAATCTCAATCTCTATTAAATTTTCTTGTTTTTACTTACTAAACAGGTCAATGATAGCTGAGATTGTTAGTTGGTTTGATCAAATAGGTTTTATATAAGCTACTAGATTGAATCTAATCATCACTTTTTATCACCTTTATCATTACCTGTATATTCTCTCAATCTTGATTGTAACATACGGCCGAGGAGAGCATATTTGACATATAGGGTAAAAAGTAAGTACAAAAAATAGGTCAGGGAACACTATGAAAAATGTCAAGGAATATAAAGTTCACTTTATAGATTTTTAGAAAACTGGCTGGTCTGTCCTTTGCCGTTGGTCATTTCTCACTCACTCACTCACTCACTCACTCACTCACTCACTCACTCACTCACTCACTCACTCACTCACTCACTCACTCACTCACTCACTCACTCACTCACTCACTCACTCACTCACTCACTCACTCACTCACTCACTCACTCACTCACTCACTCACTCACTCACTCACTCACTCACTCACTCACTCACTCACTCACTCACTCACTCACTCACTCACTCACTCACTCACTCACTCACTCACTCACTCACTCACTCACTCACTCACTCACTCACTCACTCACTCACCCACTCACTCACTCACTCACTCATTTACTCACTCACTCACTCACTCACTCACTCACTCACTCACTCACTCACTCACTCACTCACTCACTCACTCACTCACTCACTCACTCACTCACTCACTCACTCACTCACTCACTCACTCACTCACTCACTCATTCACTCACTCACTCACTCACTCACTCACTCACTCACTCACTCACTCACTCACTCACTCACTCACTCACTCACTCACTCACTAACTCACACAATCAATCAATCAATCAATCAATCAATCAATCAATCAATCAATCAATCAATCAATCAATCAATCAATCAATCAATCAATCAATCAATCTATCAATCAATCAATCAATCAATCAATCACCCATTTAATACAAAATATTTGTATTACTTACATAAAGGTGCCCTTATTGCTATAGCTTGCTTTCCGTAAAAAACGCTTTCCACTTAAAATGACATGAGGTAAAAGTTTTATCACAACTTGCTTCCAACAATATGTTTTGAATAATAAGCACTTTACAAAATTATTATTAACATAATAGGCGAATAGTATTAGGTTTTAAAGAGGAAAAAAATAAGCCTAAGCTGAATTTTTCAGGAAACTTTCCAAATACCATTAGAAATAACATACTAAAACTCCCCGTTATTCCCGCTGGAGCCTTTTCCAATATTCAAGATGGCGTCCAAGATGGCCGCCAAAATGTTAACACAGCTATATAGACGGGTCGATCTACCACGTCATCCCCCCCAAAAAAATAAGACAAAGGTTTATAACGGTTTTCTATCCTACTGGACATATAGTGAATGACAGTCTATCAAAATCTGACCTCTAAAAATGGGTGAAGACTCCAAGATGGCCGCCGTCGACCGTGGACATCGTGAAAACCACTCTAAATTGCCTAAAATTTCACAATTAAACAATGATTCTTGTTTTTATTTGATGTTTTTAAGACTTGGGGAACTCATTGGATGCAATATAACATTACGGCAGTGTCAAAAGTCTTAAAATGGCGGTTAGGCTAGGGGGGGGGGGGGGGGTTGTGGTGGTATGGCAAAATCCAAGATCATGGCCAAGGTGAAATATGACTTTTGGACAAATAAAGGTAGGAACAAGTGTAATACCTCTTTTTCGTCTAATTTTGATTGGAAAATCCATTTCTTATATAATTTTCAGGATAAAAAGTCATCTTCAATGTCAAAAGGTCAATCTAAAGGTCAAATAATCGAAAAAAATATGATTTTTACCAAATAAATATATTGTGTAATACCTCATTTTCATGGGATTTTGGCTGGTAAATCCTTTTATGGTATTATGTTTGTGATTCAAGGTGACCTTTAAGGTCAAAGGGTTAATTTTAAGGTCAAGTCCTTTAAAATAATATTTTTTAACAAATAGGCATACAAATATCAAAAAACATCATATGTAATACCTTGTGTTGAGTGATTTGTACTGGATAATTCACTTATATATGTTATCATTTTGGTGATACAAAGACAAATTGAAGTTTAAAGGTCTTTAATGTCAAAATGTCAATTTTAAGGTCAAGTAAAAGCAAGTGTAATACCTATTTTTCGTTTAAAAAGAGATAAACGATCTAATCTAACTGACTGGAAGTTCCATTTCTGGTATTATTTTAGTGATCGATTCAACTACATCTTCAAAGTCGAAATGTCGATTTTAAGGTCAAATGAGCAACAATATGATTCTAACAAATTAAAATAACACAATGTGATACCTTATTTCAATTTGATTTTGAGTTGGAAAGTCCTTTTCTGATAGTAGTCTTAGTAGTCTTATTCCAAAAATAATATTACACAAACAAAAATAGAAACAAGTGTAATTAATCCCTATCTTTGATGAGGTTTTAATTGCATTTCTTGTAGTACAATTTTAATAGTAGTACAATTTTGATAGTTAAAGGTCATATTTTGAATCTTCGAATCCTGTGTCTGGAGGGAAGTGTCATCTCATTCGTCTCACCATATTGTCATATTCATGGGTATACGGTTATTTAACTATTTTTGACTGAATAAAGTGTTCTTCAACGCCTCCCTACCGTTTTTTATCGTTTTTTCCGTTACCTTGTTCCCTCTCCATCGCATTTTAGGCCATAGCATTACCATTTTTACACCTTTCCGTCGCCTATTAATGCCTCGTTGTCGAGCTTTAGTACTGCCTCGTCGTTTTTAAACGCCTCCACATTGCCCTTTAACGTCTCCATGTCACCCTTTATTGCTTCCCGATCGTCCTTTAATGCCTCTGTGATGCCCTTTGATGCTTTTTCGTTGCCTTTTAATGCCTTATGCATCTTACTCGCCCTTTTATGCCTCCCTATTGCCTTTTAACGCCTCTTCGGCGCCCCTTTAACACCTTCTCGCCCTCCTCAAACGCCTCCCCATCGCACTTTAACGCATCCCCATTGCTCTTTACGCTTCCTCATTGCCATTTTGAATTACACCGAAAGCATAGTATGTCATAGTATGTCAGGGGAAGGGGGGGGGGGGACATAAACACATGTTTTTAGCTTGATAGAAGAACTGAACAAAATGAACCATGTAAACACAATGGACATGTATTCCTTGAATTTCTTTATTTAACATATTTCTGGAAAATAGTTATCATGAATGATCAAAATCATTAGTGCTATTGTATAGCTATTGTTTTTTTTTCGTTACATTTTGAATAGCGAGGCTGCTACTTGATAGCAGCACTACAGTGCATTAAGGTAGTTTTCCCGACTCAGAATTATATGTATGGATATATTGATATAATACATTTTCTGTTATGTTATTGCATATATGTTTGTATATTCTTGGTCAAAAATAAATCTGTCTGTCTGTTTGTCTGTCTGTCTGTCATTTAACGCTTCCTCGTCGCCCTGTACTGCCTTCCATACCACCTTTAACACACCTGGTCGCATTTTATCGCCTCTTCGTCGTCCTTCAATGTCTTTACATTACCCTTCAATGCCTCTTCGTCGCCTTTTAGCGCCCCTCCATTGGCTCCCGCTATTTTACTTGTAATGCCTTGTAATTCTTTGTTTAAAATGACATTTCACAATGTTAAGTTAATCTTTTCACCTTGACCATGCCTTATCATTAAAAACCTACAAGAATTATATCATGCAGTCAAAATCAGGCCTATACGAGGTATGGTGCTGGTGGTCTAATTTGCTGCATATATGTTTTTCACCCTTCCCGGAAATTGAGAGGGGTGGGTGGTACACCGAAAGCATAGTATGTCATAGTATGTCAGGGGAAGGGGTTGGAAAAACATAAACACATGTTTTGAGCTTATTAGAAGAACTGAACAAAATGAACGATGTAAACACAACGTACATGTATTCCTTGAATTTCATAGCTTTTTTATGGTATAATTCCCAGTAAATTATTGCTTCACGTCACGTTTATGTGACATTGTAATGCGATAAAAAAAAGTACAGATCATTGATGAGATGAATGATGTACAGGTGATGATCAGAGTTTAGGGTGATAGGGCACGGTGGGTTGTTGAGAGCGTTTTTCCTTCACTCGCTCGATAACATAGGGGTTCTGGGCATGTCTGGGAGATTTACCCCAGGCATGTCCAGGGACTCTGGTCGGACAGTCCCCAGAGTAGCAATAGCTGAAGGTAACTATATTGCCGGTTGTTTAAGGCTACCACGGCCATCATCAGTGCCTGCACTGACATTGACAATTAAACAGTAGGTATACACTAATTAGTCATAGCAATATCCTTCTTCTAGAGTCATTGGCGGCCATCTTGGATTTGACACTTTTCTGGTAGTCAGATTTTGAAAAAAATTCTCCTGCCATTGAATACATCTCATTGGTGACAAAACCTCTGGAAAACATCTTTGGTATAATTTTCTGGGGTGGTCGAGTGGATGTTTGTATCAATCGACCACCTAATATCTCCGCTTGTAATCAATATACCTTCATGATGCTTATATCATGAAAGAGGCTTGGATTCACGAAATAGTCACATATATCTTTTATTTTCAATTTCTGATATGTTAATAATTGAAATAGTATTTAAAATGTCATACATATCAAAATCTTGCTATTTCGCTTATCAATATACCTTATATTGCAAATAATTTATAAGTGTGACTATTTAGTGTCTCATAACCAGTTTCAATGGAATCCTTATGGCAATAAATGTGCATGTAGACATTTAAATCATAAAGTTTTGTTGATTACAAGCCGAGATATAGCGGTTTCAATATTTTGGCGGCCATCTTGGACGCCATCTTGAATAATGGAAAAGGCTCCAGCGGGAATCACGGGGAGTTTTAGTATGTTGTTTCTAATGGCATTTGGGAAGTATTCTGAAAAATTCAGCTTGGGCAAATTTTTTTCCCCTTCAGCCTGAATACAGGTCCAATACTATTCGCCTATAATCACATTAAAAATATAAGGGATATTATATTAGTATACACTCCCATCAACGGGAGGGATATAGATATAATAATGAGAAGACTGAGTTGCCATACAAAGGCAAAGAGCAGTAACTGGCAGTTGCTGCTCTTTGTCTTTGTACGGGAATGTGCGTGTCTCATTTATTTGCAGCTTTTATAAAAACATATCATATTGGCGTTGTCGCAGTTAGTGAATATCATTTAAAGGTTTCACAAAAACACAAGAAAACAATAATGAGAATACCTCTCAGCCCGATATTGAGGAGGTTATGAAACGACAGACACCCCCGCCGCGGTGGGTACCTTTAATTAGCAGACTTTATAGGAGGTTATTTTCGCGCCATATTCTTATTGGTCGCTGTAAGCAGATGAAGGGGCTTATTACAGATGACTGGGTATTTACCGTCTGACCTGGCACAGTAACACTGTTAGCCCTTGCAGCACTGAAATATTTTTTTCTAAATAATCGAGACCAAAAGTGTTATTTTTTTCAATTTGAAATCATCATAAATGTCTTAGTTAGATCTTTCCAATTCTTTTGAATACCTATGTTATGGGTCTACGGCTAATCTATTTTTTTTAATTCTTTCAGTGCGGGGACCGTCTTCAGACGTCAGAATCTGACGTCTAAAGACGCTCCCCGTGCTGAAAGGGTTAAGCCCAGCCCGGCGCAGAGTCAGGATTCATTGGACTTCTAAGTAGAGACAGCCGCGGGGATGTGACGTTAAATAAAAGTAGGGATCACATCGCATCTTAGTCCTCATTCCGATCCTTGTTCCTTCTCGGGAAACCGGACTGGTGAGTCCGGTGCTGTTTCAATGCCGGGCCGCCGTCTTCGACGGCTGCCCGGCATTGAAACAGCACCGGACAGCAGTTCCTCACTATCCAAGTATCTTGATTACGGACCCCCAGCACGTCTCAGAAAGACGGGCGGTATTTGGGGGTGGGTAGTCCACGCATCTCAAGGGAAACCCCTGACACCACGTCCAATCTTCACCCGATTGCGATCCCGCTACGGGAGCGAGGCTGCCCCGGCCAGAGCGAGGCTGGGGTGGGGGTATCCCGGAGAGAGGGGATTGGTCAGTTAGGTCACGTGGCCAGTGACAGCCGGCGCTGGACAGACTAATTAACTTAATTAGCCGGTCACCCACGAGCCGTGTTTCAGGTCAATCCTGCAAATACATGTAGATTTCAGGAGGGGTTTGATGTAACCGAGAAATAATAAAAGTGATCTTTCGACAAAGCTTTGAACGATTTCTCGATAGATTTGCATCTTCAAATCTTTAAATACTACTACTAATAACAATTATATTTGGTGTTTATTCAACCAAAAAGGCTGAATAATTGTCATTTTATATAAAATAAATAAATACAATATGGACAGTATGAGGTATTACTCTAGTAGAATATATATATATAATATATATATATTTTCCTCTTATGAGATTCTTATATTGTACGATTATGGTTATAGAGCAAATGAATAACTCAAATCAAGTCTTGAAGATAAACTCTTTTGGAAAAGAATAACTCAAATCAAGATAAACTTACTTTTCATGTAAGTAGTAACTGCTGTTGCTTTTCCATGACATTATATCTCACTGGCGATATAGAGGGTTCTGATTGGCTGATTTTAGCAGCTGATTAAATGTGCCCCATTTATTTGTAGAAGGGCAGTAGAGCTATTTACATGTTCTAGCTGAAGTAAAAATCTATTATTAATTGTTTCTGATGCAAATAGTTAGGTGGTGAATCAGATTTTCTCTGGCTGTTATATTAGTTGCTGCACTATGACATGCTGAATCATTACAATATAAAATATTTAATCGTATTGTAAATACATTCATAATACAATATAGTATTACCACTTTTATCCACTGTGTACATTTAATTATCTCACTATTTTCCTCAAAGAACATGCCTAATATATTGAGGGGTAAGAAAAACGATGCATGTATACAGTCTGATAAATAATCAATTCATACACTGATGTTATCAACAATATTTATTTTAAATGTGCCAAAGTATTCAGATAAACGGCTGTGAAGTCACTCATTCACAGATATCTAAATTATATCCATGATTTCTAGAAAAAAAATTGCATGACGCAATAAGATGGTAAATTCATTTGCCATAAAATATTTTGATATTGTGATATTGCAAATACTAGTTAACAAACTTTAAAAATGTGCGCAAGGCATGCTGGGAGTCTTAGATATGATTACTAAAATTACTTTAACAATATTATCGGTAAACAAACTTATTTTCTAGGAAACTGTTGATGGAAAAAAATATTGAACTTAAACTTTGAAGTCGTTTTTCTCAAAACTATAAAACATGCACTTAACAGGTTATTGCACAGAGCCATTCAATTAACAAATATTTAACTGATTTTAATTCTCCTACCCAGTTTTTAACTCTCATTTTTATTTACTTTGTCGCAATTCACACTTCAAGTTTATAGAGATGTGCTGATTTTAAAAAATAACCAAAAAATTAACCAACCATAATATTTCAAATTAAAGTTCAGAACGACTTAATTCTGCTGGATTATATAACTTTATTGGGAATACATTTTCTTTGAAATATGTCATGTCATGATGCATAAATACGATGGGGGTTTAGAGGCTTAAAGCAGTACACTGCCCTGCAAAGCCAAAAGGCAGTATCTGCTTACTTGTAAAGTAAGCAGATACAGTCTGTTCAATAGCTGGAATGCTATTCTCATGTCGCAGTCCAGCTTTCTAAGTCGAGGAGACCTCCCAGAGATTCATGCATTAAATCGCCGGAGATACAGGCCTCGAACACATTGTATATTCGCTGCAGATTATGCTCTTAAGCTATTACTATTTATCCCACATCCACTACAAATGATGCATTTTTGATACCTTGTAATATACTATTGTCATTATTATAAAAAAAAACGTTAGGGATATTGTATTTAAAGACGCTGACACATTTTTAATTTAACCCTTAAAGTGCTGACATATATTAAACCAAGAGAGCAAGTATTTTTTTATTTGAAATCATCATGAATGTTTTAGTTAGCTCTTTTCACTTTGAATACCTATGTTATGGATCTACGGCCATTATAAATAATTTACTCCTTCAGTGCGGGGATCGACATTAGACGCCAGATTATGACGTCTAAAGTCGTTCTCCACGCTTGCAAACATTTGTGTACATTTGCGTCGACCTCTTACAGCTTACATGAGATTTGGCCATCCACTGCTATTCGAGTTTTTAGGGCAGCACATGAAATTATGTTTTCAAAATGTTCAGAAATAAATATTATTTTCTTGCTACTAATTGCAAATTAAAGCTCGAAAATAAATCGTTTTTGAGATTGATTTTAGATTTTTTTCGGTAACTATGATGTTTAAAGTGTCGTGCTGGATTGTTTGTTACATTTTGTATTCACTGGAAGCTGGAATTGCTAACGCAATTTTCAGCTTCAAATAAAGAAAAAATATAATATTTATAAAAAATGATCATATCATCTCATATTGAAATATTTTTAGTAACTGAGTGTATACTGCAAACTAACTTATCACTTTTAGTGACATTTTAAGCGCTACCCACGACTATGTCCATTTTTTAATTGTCTTATTAACAGGTTAAATCACAGTTATTGGGAATTAAATAAGTGCCTAAACATCAATATTTGCAAATTTTTGGTCCCAAATTAGACAGATACGTGTAATTTTCACCCACTTGAAGTTGTGGGTCGCGGTAGCGAGACACAACTTCAGGTGGGTAGAAATTAAAATAAGCTAACTTAGAGGGAAAAGGGTGGGTAAAGCGTATATATGAGGTCCCAGCAGCGCACGTGTTACCAAAATTAATATGGATTAATTTTCACCCACAGGACCGCACGTGGAGTCGGTAAAAATTCAAAGCAGTGAATTATGTCTGAGAGATAAATAAGCCCTCTTGAATGTAGAGGGTGCCTGTCACAATACAGACGGCGGCCTTGTGTCGACATGACGGGCTGCGGAATGACGGGGAGAAGCCATTGTACGCCTGTCACAGCCTCAGCCAATCACAGCACGACCTGTCTGTGACGTCACCTGACGGGCGACACACCCATCTGGAGGGATATTTTGAAATTGGAAGTGGAGACAATGCCACATGCCTAAGTTGTTTGCTGAACAACTTCACTTGATACAGTATATATAGTCTTGTAAGACCAAAACGCGGATTTTGAAGATAGTGAAGCCTAAAAAAAAATTACCATCTCCATTCTCTCTTGGATATTGTTCGCAACTTTGGGGATGTTTAAGCCTCAAATATACAAAATCAATAGAAAGGGTGCAGTTAACGATGACGCGGTAAATATGTGGTTATCCAAAAGGATAATACAACGTACGACTGCTACATTAAAATTTAAGCCTTCAAATCTAAGGCGTTATCAAAATGATGTCAATATATCAGGAAGTTTTACACATAATAAGCTCAGACAGAACCGTAGTGCTACAGATTTGTTTCGACTTAAGCCACCTATATATTTAAGTAGGAATCATTTGAACGAAAATATTTTAATCGAATATATTATTTGTGGAATAAACTATAGAACTATAGCGTATTACTGATAAGTTCCATTTTGCGAACAGTGTATTCTTTTAATCTTGTCATAGTTGAAATATATAGGTCTATTTAAAATATCCGACATAAACGTTTTGGACCAAGTCTAGTATTCTAGCGCCGACAAATGGAAAATTAACAAATTAACAAAGCTGTATATACATGTACATATCACTCTCTTATTTCTATGACAAATATGTCTGGATTGATTTTCTTCCTGCCAATAAAATATCTGTCTGTCTGTCTGCCTGGAAGAGATGCTCAGCCTATCACATGACGAGATTGGTCAATCATCGTCAATAATCCTGAATTTGCAATTATTATCTTCATCCACTACAAGCCGCGAATTGCTGTCGCAATTCTCAACTTGTAGTGGGTGAAGATGACTTGAAGTGGGTGGCTAATACAAAAAAAAACATTGGCATTATCCATGAACATTTTCGTTCTAAAACCCCTATAGAGGTGTAGGAAATTAAATCATTTTTCACAGATGCAAAATAATGCTTTGATGCATCGTGAGGCTTCAATTAACCCCTACAGCGCGGGGATCGACTTTAGACGTCAGAATCTTACGTCTGTAGACGAGAGTAAATATATTATAATGACGTGATAAACCCATAACATAGGTATTTAAATAAAGCGGAAAGTGCTAACTAAGACATTTATAAGGTTTTCAAATGGGAAAAAAACTTTGGTCTCCATGGTTTATACACAAATATTTCATCGCTCTAAGGAGTTAAACAAAATTAATGCCGAGTAACTAGTTAGTGTTTGCTGGCCCGGCCCAATGAGTGCTTGAGTATCCAAGTATACAGTATTAGACAGTCTCGGTTATTGTTGAGTTAGGTTGTTAGACATTGAGCCAATGTTGATTTAACACTTTAAGTATGACATGTAATACAGGGGCAGTTAAACACCTGTGCTTTAATTGGACATGTCAGTTGATCATGTCTAGATAAGATGTGACAGGCTGATACATAACGCTTTTTGTCCTGTATACAGCCACTAATCCTACCTGATCATATCGTAATATTATGGATAAACTATGTAAAATTTTAATAAAATTATTTGCAGTAACGTTATGTAATATATTACACCAGAATGGTTGCTTTATTATTATTATCATATCATCCATAGCTTTTCAACAGATACTGCACGTTGACCCAGTGTTGAATTAATGTTGGGCCGCCGTCTGCGACGCCGGCCCAACATTGGTCCAACACTCGGTCAACGTGCAGTGTTTGCTGGGTTGGTTCACTGTTAACCCTGAACACCTGAAGCGCATAATTTAAAAAAAAAAGATTTTTTTTTCAATTTTGAGTGTCTTTATAGTTAGCTCTTTCCGCTTCATTTGAATACCTATTATTACGAGTCAATATAATTTTTAAATAATTATAGCGAGGCACAACTGCAAGTGGAGGAAAATTAAAAATGTTTACATGTATATAATTTAGCATTTCAAGAGTTATTAACTTGAGATACAAGCAGATTGTATTGTGCACCACATACCCTGATCAAATGTCAGGAGAGTGGTATGTTAGATTACATGAATGTATTTTGCAAGGAGGTGAATATGACATCACAATATACTAGTATCTGTTGCATACGATTTAGAAGAATTGTTTGATCACATCTTCAAAATTATGTTTTGCTCTAGTTTATTATTTCGAAATAGTTACCATATTATGAGGTAACATATTTACAACCATGTCACCATATCACCATATTAATTTAAACATTTTAATCTGTAAAGAGCACTGAGCTAGACCCACGGTCTGGAACTGCGCTATATAAGAACATTGTATTATTATTACTATATTATAACCAGGTTACTGTCTTACCAGGTGGACAGGCTGTAAAATTACAAAATCAATACGTTACCAGGCTATATCAGGTTACCATATTACGATGTTAGCGGTTACCGTGTTACAAGGCTATGATGTTATAAAGTCACAGTGTTACCTTGCTGCGAGTTTGCAAGGTTACCTAGTTACCACATTACGAGATCATTTTGAGATACAATGTCAAGATGTTGCTCATTTACCAAAATACTATGTTACCAGGCTACGAAGATATACAATCTTTACATGTTGCCCAGTTACGAGCTTTTTATGTGACAAGGCCACAATTTTGCAATTTTAACATGTAACACAATTACTGTGTAAGATACCTATGGTACAACATGACCAGTTTACAATAATTTGAATCTTACATATTTCCGAGAACTACGTGTATAGGCCGGCCCCACGGTAAGATTATTATTCTTGTCTCATGAGACAATTTGTGCGGTAAACCGTGCTTAAAACACAATATTATGACCCAAATCGCATCGTGTGTACCGTTCTTAGATACACCTTGTATACACCAGAGATTCTTTCTGACGCGCCCACGAGTGCACATATACAATATTGTCTTTACAACATTGTAATTACGGTGAACGAATCGTCTGCAGCACGCCAGATAGACCACTTCACCAATCTGCCCTGACAGAAAGGCCCACGGTATATCCCAGTAGATACCACACGCTGACAAACGTTGGATTAACGCTGGTACAGCGTCCCTGACGCTGGCCCAGCTTTAATCCAGCGTTTGTCCTGAGCTGTGATTGCACAAGGTTTGCTGAGAGATGAGTATAGAAGATAAGGGTGTGAGATAAGACGTGGTCGTCTTGCTGTCAGATGGTGGACCAGATAGGTGGATAGTCAGAAGAGTGGGAGACTTGTCAGGAGGGAAACAGGCAGCAATGAAACACGGCAAGCACTGCAAATACAAACGAAGTGTACAATCACACAATCAGAAGAAACTAAATTTAAATGTTTTCTTTAGTTGGTGGGTTCGTTTCTTCGCTGATTAACTAATTCGGTTGGTTGGTTGGTTGGTTGGTTGGTTGGTTGGTTGGTTGGTTGGTTGGTTGGTTGGTTGGTTGGTTGGCTGGTCGGTTGGTCGGTTGGTTGGTTGGTTGGTTGGCTGGTTGGTTGGTTGGTTGGCTGGCTGGTTGGTTGGTTGGTTGGTTGGTTGGTTGGTTGGTTGGTTGGTTGGTTGGTTGGTTGGTTGGTTGGTTGGCTGGCTGGCTGGCTGGCTGGTTGGTTGGTTGGTTGGTTGGTTGGTTGGTTGGTTGGCTGGCTGGCTGGCTGGCTGGCTGGCTGGCTGGCTGGCTGGCTGGCTGGCTGGCTGGCTGGTTGGTTGGTTGGTTGGTTGGTTGGTTGGTTGGTTGGTTGGTTGGTTGGTTGGTTGGTTGGCTGGCTGGTTGGTTGGTTGGTTGGTTGGTTGGTTGGTTGGTTGGTTGGTTGGTTGGTTGGTTGGTTGTTTGGTTGGTTGGTTGGTTGGTTGGTTGGTTGGTTGGTTGGTTGGTTGGTTGGTTGGTTGGTTGGTTGGTTGGTTGGTTGGTTGGTTGGTTGGTTGGTTGGTTGGTTGGTTGGTTGGTTGGTTGGTTGGTTGGTTTGTTGGTTGGTTGGTTGGTTGGTTGGTTGGTTGGTTGGTTGGTTGGTTGGTTTTGTGGTCAGGGTGAGAGTTAGGGTCCATGGTTAGGGTCGGGTAAGGGTTCCAGTACCTGGCTCCCCATAAAACTCGGTATCGACCTGTCAGCCGTACTCTCATCATACCCTAAAGGGTCTGACTTTCGTCACCCCTTCAAGGGCATGCCTTTCCATGTTTCCAACCTATTGAACTGACCGAGGAAAAGTATAGCCTGATTTATAAAAAGGAAAACAATCCTACTAATTGATATAAATTATACCTCATACAATGTATTTATTAATGTAGTCAGATCCTGATTTGAGTCGGATCCGGTAACCGTTGGGTTGTCTAGTGGGGCTTTCCCCAAGCTACTTACAGAAGTCTAATAGACACCCAAGTTCTACAGAAGTCTCATAGACACCCAAGTTGTACAGAACTCCAATAAACACCCACGTTGAACAGAAGTCTCATAGACATTCATGCTGTACAGAAGTCTCATAAACACTCATGCTGTACAGAAGTCTAATAAACACTCATGCTGTACAGAAGTCTCGTAGACACCCATGTTGTACAGAAATCTCATAGACATCCATGTTGTACAGAAGTCTCATATACACTCATGTTGTGCAGAAATATAAAAGACACCCACGTTGTACAGTAATCTTATAGACATCCATGTTGTACAGAAGTCTAATAGACATCAATGTTGTACAGAAGTCTCATAGACAGTCACTCCCATGCTGTACAGAAGGCTCATAGACACCCATGTTGTACAGAAGTCTAATTAAATAGACACCCAAGTTGTACAAACGTCTCATAGACACCCATGTTGTACAAAACTCTCATAGACACCAATGTTTTACAGAAAGCGAATCGTCACGCCTACACCCATGTTGTACAGAACAGGAAATTGATCCAAAGTTAGGCTACTGTTGGTCCCCCGTCTGCGACGCTGGCCCAAAAATTACACCAATATTGGGCCAAAGACTCGTGTCTACCATCTGAACTGGTTACCGATGATATTATTATATATTATTGCTACCAAAGAGATTTACATGTAAACAGTTAACTCTTTGATATCACTGACAACAATCTATCACAGTATCAGAGACAATATCACAGACAGCCATACTGTGCAATGCTATGATATAGCAAGGAATCTCAATAGATTTCTTGGATATAGCAATCAAGTTGTTTTGTATTTGAAATAACCATGTTATACAACATTGAAGGACAATCATGTTCTACAAATGGCTGGGCAGGGGCCCTAGAGTAGTGGTTAGCACCGCTGCCTTTCACGCCAGAGTTCGGGGCTCGGTTCCCGGTCTCGGCGGTTTGAAAGAAACAAAAAAATGTTTCTTCCCCATCCGCGTGTGAAAGTCAATATTGTGGGGAGCCTCCGTGACCGAGAGGTAGCGTGCTCGGCCTCAGACCGCCAGGGCTCGAATTTCGAATCCTGTGTCTGGAGGACAGTGTCATCTCAATCATCTCACCATCCTCAGGAGGTTCTCCTGGCCCAGTTTAGCCTATATGTGCACAAAGGTGGCCTAAAGCCCGATTCATTTCATTTCATTTCATTTACAAATAGTTGTCTGTATCATTGGCTGAGTATACCCAGCAGACACAAGACGTTGAAGCAATGTTGGTTTAACGTTGGTTCAACAGCTGCATGGCAGGTGAAACACTTTATATGTAAACTTTATGAAATCCCAGGAGGCAAAATATACGTTGAATCAATGTTAATTTAATGTTGGGCCAGCGTCGTAGACGCTGGTCCAGCCTTAAACCAGCATTGGATCAACGTATAGCGTTTGTTGGGATACATCTAGAAACAAATCACGTCTGAATTTTTTATTATTTATCAATGCATTGACCAGTGTTTAGTGTTTACTGCCTTGGAAATGAAAGTCATATGATTATATGTTGAAACTCCTATTAATAACTTTTTTTTATATAGATCATTATGTGCGGCTGGTATTTGAAAATTGATTATTAATCATATAAACCTATTCATAAGCTAAGTTTTGTGGGCACAGCCCAAATCGGTGATCCAGAAGGTGAGCGACTCATTACTTTTCAGGTAAGCCCACTTGATTGTATCTTTGTGCAGAGCAGAACAGAATGCACACATTGTGGAGAGAAGAATGCTGACATGTCGGCTGCTTGGAGGAGATGTTTGAATCCAGAGATTTAATCGATATCTTCTCTGGCTTGCCTGGAGAACAAGGACCTGATTAGAGGCCGCTGATCAGCAGGACACGGGATTTCATCCAGCAGGGATCCCTCCTTCTGTCCCACCCCCTCCTCCTCTGCCGCACGCTCCATTCAAACTGTCACGCCCGCTCCCAAACACAGCCGCGTCACTTTCGGAAAGCTGACCAAATTATCCCGGAGTTCCACCACATGATCTGCGTTTGTTGCGCGGGAAAGTGGTACAATGCTGGCGAAATGTTGGGCCAGCGCCTCCGGCGCTGGACCGACATTTCGCCTGCTTTGTACGAGCGCCTTGTTTGAGAGGGTTTGACCTTGAACGGTCAAGCCGTGACAATTTGCCGCAGTGTGTATTGTGTACCGTAAATTCCTAGAGTTGTGATATTTGCTATGTTCAGTTGGGATGTAATCCAGCTGTCTCGATTTAGGTTGTTGTTTGTATTATCAAAGGAACATGTAGGGCTAGATTCCTTGGTATTATATATGTATTGTAATCACTTACAGTGTTACTAAGTCTATAATAGTTATCATGTCTTCAACGAGCAGCGACGAACGAAAAAACGAACGAACGAATGAATGTACAAATAAGCAAGCAAACGAACGAACAAACGAACGAGCGAACGAATGAACAAAAAAGGAACGACCGAACGAACGAACGAATAAATGAATGAACGAACGAGCGAACGATTGAATAAACGAACGAACGAACGCCCGAATGACCTAATGAACGAATAAATAACTGAATGAATGAATGAATGAATGAATGAATGAATGAATGAATGAATGAATGAATGAATGAATGAATGAATGAATGAACAAAAGAACGAACGAACGAACGAACGAACGAACGAACGAACGAACGAACGAACGAACGAACGAACGAACGAACGAACGAACGAACGAACGAACGAACGAACGAACGAACGAACGAACGAACGAACGAACGAACGAACGAACGAACGAACGAACGAACGAACGAACGAACGAACGAACGAACGAACGAACGAACGAACGAGCGAACGAACGAATGAATGAATGAATGAATGAATGAATGAATGAATGAATGAATGAATGAATGAATGAATGAAGGAATGAATGAATAAATGAATAAATAAATGAATAAATAAATAAATGAATAAATGAATGAATGAATGAATGAATGAATGAATGAATGAATGAATGAATGAATGAATGAATGAATGAATAAATGAACGAACGAACGAACGAACAAACGAACGAACGAACGAACGAACGAGCGAGCGAACGAACGAACAAAAGAACGAACGAACGAACGAACGAACGAACGAACGAACGAACGAACGAACGAACGAACGAACGAACGAACGAACGAACGAACGAACGAACGAACGAACGAACGAACGAATGAATGAATGAATGAATGAATGAATGAATGAATCAATGAATGAATGAATGAATGAATGAATGAATGAATCAATGAATGAATGAATGAGAAAAAAAATAATGCATGGGGATTATTGAATGCATGTGTTTGAAGCTTATTTTAAAAAAGTGTCGAGTGGTGACAATCTTCATATTTACAGTATATAGGTTATAGGTTGTATGTGTACACATTTCAGGCTCTCACGGTCCTTTTCGTAATTACAGACCTGGGCCTCCGGTCCTGTCACTTTATATTTGTGACGGGTGGAGTCGACCTCACATCCCTGAGGACGCGGCCTGTCCACTCTTATATCTGTGTGTACATTCTACTCGTGCGCGTGTATGTCTCATTGATGCTGTACCAATGCTGGTTCAATGTTGGACCAGCATTGAACCAGCATTGGTTGGCGGTCTTGTGTTTACTAAGATAAATTGTATAGGAATTTAAACCAGCACCCTATATAAAAATATCTGTGATTAATTATATCAAGGACTTTTATATAAATAAATGTCTTGATTGCTTGATTTATCAACAACTATGATGAGGAAACATTTTGTGTGACGATTGTGTTTACATGTATTCTAAAAATTGAATGTAAATAGATATAATAAAATATAATTATATATTTATATTAAAACACATTGGAATGAATGTTTTAATGTTTTTCTGCAGTAAAACGTTGGCTGACATATGATATTATTCGTGAACATATAGATTTCGTTAAAAGTATAAATATTTCGTTGTTCCCACGAAACAAACGTATTCTGATATCACGTAAAATCAATATACCGGAAGCGTGCCAAAACCATGCGCAGAGAAACAATTTAAATTATTCACGGGATCACGAACTTTATTCGGCTTCCAGTAAATGTCGAGTTCAGAAAGTTGTAACTTTGACCCGATGCTGATTTTAATATTGGCTCAAAGTCTAGACGCTGGCCCAATATTAGAACAACATTGCGTCACCAAACATCGTATGAGAAGCGGCAGGAACATCGCTGTAACTACACCTTTTATGACATTTGTTTTTCCCATGTGCAGCCTAAAAATGTTTGTTTCTATTTTGTATTCGCTTAATACTGGAATTGCTGACACAATTTCCAGCATCAAATGATGAATACTAAATATTGATATTTGTGAAAAATAACTAACTTCAGTATTAAATTATTGAGTTTTTAAGAGCATATACTACAGAATATGTATTGTATGGCGGTTCTATAAGCCGTTTAGGACTCGCACTCAAACTTAACGTAAAACACTTCTTGATATGTTTTATATACATAGTTGTCAGTTTCTATAATAAATGAAAAAAAAACCATGACGTTGAGAAACGATACATGTTTTAACCCTTTCACCACCGAATGCGACTATATTCGTTTTAATCCATTTTATTAGCCGGTCACATCACTGTTATTGGAAGCGAAATGTGTGTAATGAACTTTAAGATTTGCAAGTTTTGGTTTCAAGTTGAACCAAGGAATCTCAATTGAGATTCCTCGGGTAAAGGAATAATTTTCACCCATTTGAAGTTGTGGATCGCGGTAGTGAGATATAAATACAGTGGTGGTAGGCCTTATACTGTCTTCTGGTGTGAAACTGCTGGGACAGTGTCATCGATTGCACGACTGTTAATATGGGGCATGAAATCGATTAGAGCACTGCTCTGCATAGCCAAAAGGCAGTATCTGATCACTTGTAAAGTAAGTTGATATTACATTATTGCTTTGCGCGTCAGTGCTGTCTACATTTGTCCCAGCATTGACTTTACACGCCAACGCTGTCACAAATACCCCATAATATTACACTGTAAACACGCTATGCTGGACCAATGCTGGTTTAATGTCGGGCTAGCGTCGCAGACGCTGGCCCAACATTAAACCAGCATTGGTCAAGCATTGGTATAGTGCTGGTCAAATGTTTAATCAGCCATGCAGACTGTGACCCAACATTAAAACAGCATTGGATCAACGTCTCGAGTTTCTGTGGAAGTGGTTTTCTCTCAAAAGGTGTTCCAGTGGAAATTGTGCTGATGCATCAGAAGATATATATATTTTGTGTTATTTTGATTTTGCTATATCCCAGGTATGAAATTAAAACAAATTATACCACAAAATTGAATTGTTGCTTGCATTTTTCAACATAGACTAATAAATAACATAAAATAATATTTTTTTAAGATCAATTATGTTCTAATATTAAAATAAATGAAAATTAACGACTCATTATAAAGAGATTCTCAAAGAACACTATTTATAAAATTCCATTAAAAATGGTTATAGTTGATTAAATGATATAGTGTTCGATTAATATAATTATTGGGAGAAAGTAATTGTATGTGTATTTAATACTGTTCTAAGAACCATGAGAAATAATTCCACGCTATAAATCAAGCACGGCTTACCCAGAAAATACAATACGTTGATCCAATATTGCATTAATGTTGGCCCATCGTCTTCAACGCTGGCCCAGCATAAAGCCAACATTGAGTCAACATATCGTCTAATGGTTGGGTTGTTTACAAGTAGGACCAATAAATGTTATCTATACAGTCTAATTGTGATCGACATTATATATATAGTACACTGAATGTGCATGAATTGAATTGAATTGGACTATCACAACGAAATAACAGTTGCTGATTGGCAGTGTAACACCACGTGACGTAAAATACAATACGTGATTGGGCAGGTGTTGAGAACTACACATCGGCCACAGATACAGATCTCAATCACATTATTTTGTTTTATGACCCAAGGATCGCATGATGATAATGTAAATACCCATTGTGAAAACGGAGTATTCGGCGCGCACATATTAACTCGTTAGATTCAGATGAGTACCCAGCAAACACGATATATTGACCCAATGCATGGTTAATGTTGAGCCGACGTCGGAGACGGCGGGCCAACATTAACCCAGCATTGGGGCAATGTATTGTGTTTGCTAGGTAAACACTAACAGACAATAACGTTAATCGTTATTATTAATCATTTACAGGCTCGGGGTCTGGCGGATGGGTGCGCGCCACAAATATTCTGCTAATTAAATAGTTATATTTTAACCATGTTTCAACATCGTATAGTTTGCGACACAAATTCAGTAGGGGACTTAATATTTTTGTTTAATTAAATATCATATACTTGTGAATCGCCAGCTTGTTTTTATATTCAATTCACCAATAATAATTTTAGTGATGAAAATGACACTAGGCCTATATATTCACCTGTTCTGCACGATAAATATGCATAAATTGTCCAATTAATAGTGCATCACTAAACGTAACATTGATTTAAATTTTGAACGAAAACATATTTGGCACTATAAGTATATAATGGAGATATTGCTTTATAAAGAAACATAGCAAATGAATAGCATTGTGTACAGTAATATTCTATCACATTAATTTCACGATAATAGCTCAACAAACATGAGACGCAGACCTGATATTACTTTACCGTTGGGCCAGCGTCGTAGACGCTGGGCCAACGGTGAAGCAATGCCAGTTCTGCGTCTCGTGTCAGCTATCGGGATGTTTTCTCACGGTGAGAGTGCGTGGTGAAATACGTGTTTCTCTGTGTACAGCTGACGCAGCCTGACTGGTACAGACCACACGGCCTGGCGCGTGATAGCTGGTCTATTTCACAGCGCTCGGCCAATCACGGCGCGCGGACGGCATACACAGGCGCGCTGTATGCTGGGATAACCCCTCCCCTTCTCCGCAGCCGGAGTGAGGCGGCCGATCAAAACATTGCGAGCTTCTAACATTATACTGTCGTGTAACCGGCGGGTTTAACATGTATTTATAGCACTAGTACCCAACAACCTTTACTGATAAAAATAACCACCACCCCCGAGGGGGATTTTGTCCAAGATTTGATAAGATACAAGTGCTTAAAACGCGCAGAAATAACGGCGATTTCTGCTTTGCGGTATTCAGAAATATTGAGGGAATTAATTTCAGAATTTAAAATGTTTATATTACTTAACACATATTAACTATACAAATTGAGATTTTGTTGCCTAAGTATAGACTGATATTAAATAATAAAATTAATAACAAATGCATGGTATAGAATATTATTTTAAAAATAAGGCACTGTATTTTTTCAATTACCATACGGTTTTATTATTTTTAATTGGATATTAATTTAGAGGACTTAGTAAATTAAGTAGCCTATAACCATGATAACGGCAAACAAACTGGTATGTAAGAAATAATTTGTGAGAATATATGGAGGGTAATACTACATCGAAATACAGGTCATTATATTCTTAAATCTAGCAGGCGTTATTAACGAAAATAATTACCAACAGTTACATTTCTTAATTATTGTGACACAAAAATATGAAGCCACATTCAATTAATATATTATTATGAATAATAATATGTCTAATTTGTTTCATTATAATTCATTTACAATGATGTTCAAGGTGTACTAAAATGAAATAAATATATAATTTAGTTTGCTTGAAAAAATGCAATAATTAAATAAACAACCTCATTATTTTAAGGCAGAAAAAATGTGATTTTTAAAATGTTATTTTACTGGCATTACACCTGATTTGGCCACGCCACATTTGCGGTGTGTAATTTATCTATACAGACACAATTTGTCCCGTGTAAAGCACGTCGTAAAAAATACATGTAGTTCCGTGGGTATACCCACGGTACTACATGTATATTTTACGACGTCCTTTATGTGCCCGTTTCAGCCGGTAACGACTCTGCGAGTAAGTATATGTACTACAAAGAAAACACTGTCGTTGATTTTAACACGATTAGTTTTTTAATTTCGCTTTCTGATCTAAATTTTCTGAGAATAGATTGTCATTTATTGTACCATTTAACTTGATAATGACTAAAATGGAAAAACATGTTGTCTTAAATTCAGTGTAAACTCCGAATATATTCCCGATATTGTCTTTTAGAAGTTGATAAAGTTTATTTGAGTGACATTAGGTGATTATTATATTAAAATATTACGCTATTCTTCTTTTATCACATTGCAGTCAATTTTATGATTGAATATTTCGACACTAAAGATATTGGTATTAATTTTGAAATCACCAACGTTTTATAATGGCCTTAAACAGTAAATATCACCGGAAACTCAAGCTATAATATTTTTGAATTAAATTGCAAATTTATTAGGACAGATCTGGTGTGTTTTTGTTTACAATAGTATGTACTACAAATTGGCTAAGAATAAAATATAATCACAATTTTTATCACAAGCATTATATTTATTTCTGGTTTCTCTGGTATATATCGAACGGTAATAAAACTATTAAATACAGATTTGTCGTATATTATGGTTATGATGAGACTAAACGTTAATTCTAATTTGGATTCCAATTCAAACGATAATATGAAACGTACACCAATTGTCCGATGTGGTATTATTTTAGCTGAAAATGTAATGTTCATAGAAGGATAATTTCCACAATAATGTATGCGTACTTACATATTTCATGAGATGTTGTCTACGCAGGTAAGTCTCCGTGTGACGAGCGTATCACTGCCGCTACCGATCAACGTACACAGCTCCATCTGTTAATATCAAACCAAAATATAAATAAATCATCAATTCATACCAATATATACAGATATAGACACCCTGCAAAGCATTTTAGCTTTGCACGGCATAAATATTCTGGCGTTTAACGGCAATAATATATTTCTCTATTATATTTTGCAATAAATATATTGTGTTGTTTTTCGCATTATAACAACAATAAAAAAACAGCTCCGTAATTATTTTACCGCTCCCCTTCGCGAAAATGGTGATTTTAAATTTGTGTTCAGAAATATAAAAAATATAACACTTTGTCTTTGAGGGGAATGCACTAATTTTTTCCCGACATTTATTAATTCCGTTATATTTCACTGAGGGTATAGGTAAGCTATACAACAATCAAAATATTTCATGCCGATATAAAGATAGTGAATATATAGGCCTAGTTCACAAGATAAATTACTTTTATTTTTTTGTGTAATTTCTGCCTAAATATAAATATTTAAATTAGCTTTTAAACGAGCTTGCTAATTAAATTTATTTCCTACATGATAATGGCACTGAAAAATGTTATCAATTATTAACTATTTGTATTTTTTTTTAAATATTATTGTCAAAATTTCTAAATAAATCTGAATCTGAATTTATTATTCTTTTTTACTGTTCATTATAGCTCAATAAATAGCCGATTAATGACTTTATAATTACTGGTTAATATTTTATTTGCTGTTATATCATGTGCTGTCAATGATATAATTAATATAATAAGAAGCATTATAGTAATAATTAATCTATTAATAATTATAGGCCTAATATTTAATCTAAACTGATTAAATAACAATGTATTATATTTTTTAACTGTCCAACAAAAAAACGAACGACTGGAATTTAAGAAAGAAAACAATACTATATATTTAACATGTTTAATATCAGGGTACATTTCTACGATATTGTAGGCCTATATTTTAGAACGGGCTATATTTTTATAACAGCGTATATGGTTATAATGCTGGTAATGTTTACACTAAGAAATCACTGACTATAACTATATTTTTAGTATAGAAAAAATATTCGTGTATTTTTTGCAGTTCCTAATAAAATGATGGCTTTCACAAATATAACAGTATTAATATTTCGGACAATTTCACATACCGACTAAGCATTTATACGCCAACCGTTTAATATCATAAACGGTTAACATATATATTGAATGTCATAAACAACACGTTATAGTGTTGTCAATTTCCGCTTTACATTTCGGTCAATTAACCATTTCAGCGCAGGGACCGTCTTTAGACATCGTCATAATCTGATGTTAATATACGTCAGATTTTAAGTCTAAAATCGACCCACTCGCTGAAAAAAAATATTCAAAAAAAGTAGGTATTTAAATGCAGCGGAAAGTGCTAACTAAAACATTTACGCTGATTTCAAAGTTAAATAAAAAGTTTGGTCTCCATAGCTTATACAAACACATTTCAGCGTTGTAAGGGTTAAACATGTTAAAGTTGTGAAATAGGTGTTTCACATCTGGCGGGTATCACGGGTACAGAATTATAGACTACATGTGAATATTTCATACAGATGATATCTAGATAATTTGTCAATTACAGAGGTAATTATATAATGACCGTCACTGACAATATGTGATAAGTGAACCTGGTCCAGTTTGCAGAGAGACAAACTGACCGTTCACATACATGTGTGTACTGACCAGATAACCTTAATTACAAGAAAAAGCTGGTCACCATATGGTCAGCCAAATTATGGTTGACCAACATGTAGATAGATATAATTGCCTGAAGCCCCGACCACCTTTCCCTGGTCTGCCTTATCGTATTTGATATACAAATCACTAGGATAAGTGCCTTCTCAACCCCTTGTTCTTAGCCGTCCACTGACCAGTGGTCAGTTTGAACTAATATAGGAAGGGGTTATACAATTTCCCCGCGAAAATCATCAGTCGCGAACACGAGCGGATACACGAGGATAGCTGCTAATGCACAGGTAAGACTATTACTACTACTTTCAATTTCTGTGAGAGAAATAGACAAGCCATGTGGATTTCCTGCCGCGAACGGAAATTGACATGCTTTGTCTGTTTCAGCCGGGGAAGGGGCTACTTTCTGAGAAGAAGTGGGAAATCAATATATCTAATCACCAGACAGACTGACCCCTCGCTGCCGCGGCACCCGCCGAACTGGTCATTTTTCAACATGGCCGACAGGTGGGCAGTGGTCACTTGAATCTCGTATCACGTCCCAGTTGTTCGGTCAATACTGATAGACAGGCTCATTGTATCTCTCAGACATTGCAGCTCAACCGTAAAACAGATATTTTAATCGCCGCTTTCGTTTTTATCTGTGTGAGCCATGATTTATTGTCACCCTGAAGACATAACATGTTTTTTTTCTGTAAAACGTTAAGTAACTTACTGTGGCATATTATATAAAAGTTTCTATACTGCTCTGCTGCAATGCCAAAAAGCAGTGAACTACCCTGTGTAGTCTAAACGCAGTATCTGCTACTTGTAAAGTTAGCAAATACTGCCTTTTATATATATGCACTACAATTATTAAAATGATATTTGACAAATAAATACATATTTCAAACGATAATCATTAAGTACCATTTTACAGCATTATATAGTAGGACAGTTTGTGTGTTTGTTATATCAAGGAATATAGAAATTATTCCTTGGTTATAATTATTAATGACATAAATGAGACATGTAGGGATAATTCAATCAAAAACGTTCTATTTAGTATAGAACGTCCTTTATACAATAAACTTGGAAACAAAAACAGAGAATGGAGATGATTTTTATTTTGATCAGGCTGGTTCATACTGTGACTACAGAAAGGATTTCTCAGGGAAAAATTCAAGGGGGGGGGGGGGGTCCAGAATATTGTCAAAAAGGGTGTTTGACCCACACACAAATTTTAAATTGAATCTATTTGAACGGGGTGTGCGAAAATACCCCTGTAAATTTTAATCTGCGAATACGAATATTTTTGCAATTTTGATGTTTGTTTTTGTAAGTTAGTTTATAGAAAAGGGAAGCACACACCTCCGGATCCGTAACCGAAATCAAAGGTAGAGATTCTGGAATCGGTGTTTTTGATGGACGTGTAAATTGTGAGACGTCTGTAATGGAGGCAAGCACCAGTCTGTGTCGTCTGCATTTAGCTGTCCGATCCCTTATTTGTACGGGTGAACTTGGTGGCGGGTGCACAAACTGACTGACTCCATAATCTGGGCGCGTATTAAGGCAGATGAAAGGATTTTCCCAAGACTAGTGACTTGGCAATCAGGGCAGAGGGACAGACGGACACGGATCTCCATGTGAGACGGTACATGTCCCTTTGGCTTCCCTTTCCAGCAAGCACCAGATCCTGAACGAATACTGCTTTAATGTCGGGCACGCTGGCCCGACATTAAACCAGCATTCGTTCCGCTGTATTTACTCAGCATTTGAGCATTTGAGCACATGTGATCTCAAGAACTTGGTAAATTGGCTTTAATTTTTAGCCACGCGGTTTTATTTTAGCATGGTCGCTATCTGATAAACCAATGAAAGAGTGGTGAGAAAAACTGGGCCAGAATCTTCCCAGCAATTTACATTCACCCCAAACTGGGGTCCTATAATCATACTTATATTGGAGTGGGGGATACTAACTATCCCTTATAATTGGAATTAAATCTCATGGATAATAGCATTTCTAGTTAATTAATTTTATTTGAAATATGTCAAGTATTAAATATGACCGGGGTGCTATAAATGTTAAACCAACATTGGGTCGGCGTGTCGTGTTTTTGCTGGAATGTCTGTGTAGCCGTGCAGGGCCAAAATACAGTATATGCTCACTTTTCAAGTAAGCATAATTATTGTTTTTTAGCTTTGCAGGGTAGTGGACCAGCTACCCAGCAAGCACAAGACATTGAAACAATGTTGTTTTAATGTTTGTCCACCGTCTACGACGCTGGACCAACATTAAACCAACATTGCTCCAATGCCTTGCCGTGTTTTCTGGGCATGGTCTCGTCTTTTCGCCAGTATGTCTGTCTGTCGGAATCGCAGTATCATAACATCCTGGTATTCAGGACTGCACTCGGCGCATACTCACTTCAAGAATGGGCTCAAGGTCTGGCATGACAAGCTGAATGTTTGGCGATCCTTGCCGCACGGATTCCTATGTTATCCAATCCCTGTGCCGAGGTGGTGGGCGCGGGGTCGGCGGCCCCGGCACCGTGGTGCATACAGTGTACACATGCCGCGGCCCCGGCGAAACGCTCCAGCGCACACACAACCACAACTCCTTTCTTCGCTCCCTTTTTTGCAGCGGTAACCGTGGAAACGGCATCGCCCGTACCCCCGGGCGCTCCAGCCCGGCCCTCCATCCCGTCATCCGTGGATTCGGGACCCGTCCTGGACGTCCAGACACCGGGTTCGGCGTCGTACACCCTCCGTGCACCGCCATACACAGACGTACATACACGCCCGGCCAGCTGCCTGTATAGGTAACAAAACAATTTCGAAAAAGATTTATTAGTCACGTGAGTTGTGTATCGCACCCATCGCCTCCTCGCTCAATCTTGGCCGACAGACGAACTCCGCGAACATTATACGTTCACCTGATGTTCGCTTAATGTTGGGCCGACGTCGCAGACGGCGGCTCAACATCAAAACAACATCAAGGTTACGAGAAATCACCAAAACCATTCAGCGTGGTAAAATGGGTCAAATGCTCAATGGATGGATCAAGGAGGTTCCTTGGATGGATGAAATCGCAGCAGAAGTTTTTTTTCTATTATAAATCACTGACTATTTGATTACCACAAACGCGATCAATGTAGATATGCAAGTGCTCCATTTGCACTATTTTATTGTGGCATACACATGAATAAACACGTATAAATACTGCAAAAATATAAATTATTTGAGAGTCTGTTCCAAAGCTTTCAAATCAGAAAGCACTATATACTTCTAAGCGTTTAGTTATTAGAAAATTATATTTCGTTCTGATATAATATTTTATAACATATATTTTTATGCAGCTCTAAACCATCGCAGTGTGGACACAATTGAATTATTAGCATAGATGGATAAACTATGCTACCGATTTTCTAGATTTTTCATTATATGCTTACAGCAACTTATAAAAAGAGAACATTATAATTATATAAAAAAAACTACGTAATTTATTTCTCTAATTGCTTGTAATGCTCCATCAGTGTTGTAAAAACTGTGATTTACCCTAACCAATTCTTAGGGGTAACTAGTCATGTTACCTTCTAACGAAATAACCCAGTGGGTGTGATTTCAAGTAAAGTATACAACTTTATATGACTGATACAAATGATGCATTATATCAGTTTTTTATTGGATTTAAAATTAAATAATTCTACGTTCGCATTAACTTTATTATTACGTATCAAGCACCAAACTTGCATTTTCTATCCCAGCAAACACAATACTTTTACCCAATGTTGGTTCAATGTTGGCCCGCCGTCTACGACGTCATACCAACATTGACCCAGCATTGAGTAAATGTGTCGTGTTTGCTGTGATACTACCGTGTCAGACAAATAGCAGTAACTACCCAGCAAACACGGGGCATTCACCCAAAGCTGTTTCAATGTTGGCACACCGTCTTCGACGCTGGCCCAACATTGAAACAGCATTGGGTGAATGCCCTGTGTATGCTGGGTATACTTACTTTTCAAGTAAAAGCAGTAACTGATGTTTGTCTTGTAAGATCAACCCAATGTTTTATCATTTTATTATACGATTACCCAGCAAACACGAGACATTGAACCAGTGTAATTGTTGGGTTGATGTCCGGCCGACGTCGAAGACGGTGGGCCAACATCAACCCAGCATTGGTTCAATGTCCCGTGTTTGCCGGGTACATGCCTACCACCCTTACTGCCCCGCATCAGGCCCCAACGGGAGTAGATACACCCTTGGTATTATTGACATAATTAATCGTCTCCTTGGAAATGAAAGGGTGTATCTGACACAATATAAAGTAGTAGATACAATCTTTCATATTCTAGGGGATAAAATAATATTGAATTATCTAAGATATGAAAGGCTGTATCTACTATTTAATATAGTGGCAGATACATCCTTTTTATTTCTAAAAAGATGATTTATTATGTGATTGATACCACATATTGGGTGTACCTCTAGTCATTAGAGGGTTCAGGTGATATATTGGAATGGGGGTACTACCGTTTTTTCGCTCATTACTCAAGATTGACCCACCCCAGCCGCTACTCGCTCATTGGGGGCAGGGCAGACGTCCAGAAGGGCGTCTACCCCCCCCCCCCCCCTGTGTGTACGTTATGTCACATATTGTGTAAGAGGGGCAGGCGGTACACGTGTGCCGTACAGAAGGGCTCGCCCCACCTCCCGTCAATATCATGACGTCATAATGACACACACACCTCACACCTTCAGTGTAGACGATCATTGTCAGGCAATCATGCTCATGTAATGGGAGAGGGAGGAGGGCATGCTGCGTGCCTTGAATCATGATGATAATTATCCTCAGTATGTTAACACTATTTTAACTCTGAACGCGACTACATTACAGCCTTGACAATTCGTCACCATGGATATAAAAGGGTGTATCGGCCACTTTGCAAAGGGGCAGATACACCCTTTCATATCCAAGGTGACGAATTGTACTATTTATTATTAGCGAAGTATAATACTCTGCAAACCAAACGTTTTCGCTTTTTGTTTTTTTATATCAAGGAGGTTATAATTATAACCTCCTTGGTTATATGCAATGTTGTTTTTTCTATGTATAGGCTCGTAATAAAAGCACAAATATTTGATTTTTAGAAACGATTTTTATTTTACCATCACTGTATTATTTCGTATATAGACACTAAAATATAAAATGTGCAGAAATTGTTCATTCGAGTGCTTGTACACACATAACGATAGGATTTATAGCGTTATTGTTGACAAATGATTGGGATATGGACTTATAGTGATGTAAATCATATATAGCATAATAATAAAATATACGTGGGGTAATATCCTTTTTTACTGATTTTCTTAGCCATTTTTGATGTATTCGTAGGCTATATTTCATATATAATATTATAATATTTATATATTTTATTTATATATAAAATACATAGCTTTATTTCGTAATATATTATTTATAATATATTAATACCGATTGATCTTCTTATTGGAACTCACCTTTTTAACAAATCTTTACATTTTTGAATTGAGCAGAATTTGTATGACATTTCGTAGTCTATATAATATATCTCGATGCATAGAATATAATAGTCTTTATCATGTTTATATCCTTCATTACAGATGTCCACTGATCAGCTTTGATATACAATCTTAACGAGAATGACTTTCAAACAGCCGCTTTGTATTATTTCCAATGTGCAGCCAGACCTGAAAGGAAATGATGGGTTGTATATCATTTAAACATCTTAATAGATTCGATATCAACCCCTTAACACCTGTGGTATATAAACGATAAAATACTGTAGGTTGGTTGATTTCTGCTGTCTTAAACCTTTAACCGCCAAATTATTCAATCTGAATTTTCACCCACTTGGAGTTGTGTCTCGCTGACGCGATCCACAACTTCAAGTGAGTGAAAATTATTCAGATTTGACGAAATTGAGGTCAACTGTTTTCAAATATTGCTGATTGATGTCACATTTTATCTTTAACATGTTGAAAAGGTGGTACTTAATGTGCTAATAAAAAATGAAAACCCGAATATATGCGGCACCGGCGGTTAAAGGGTTAAGGAAACAGACAGTACAAACGGAAGACAATTACTCATGTCACTTAGCATAGTCTTTTAAAACAATATAGCCGCTATTAAATTACCATTCTAAAGGTCAGTGAGTCATTGAGACTTTAAATATGATTTCTAGTAGCGGCTATAGTGGTCCCCTGGGACTATAAATATGATTTCTAGTATTTATCACCCTCATATAGAAGGGTAAATACGCATGGGTGGACATGTAAATACTGTGGCATAGAGATAGGAAAACGAGGTTTTAATCGTTTTTGGCGCGGAATTCAAAACGTAGATTGTGTTGTAGTATCCTTGCTACACCCATTGACTTCTTCATCTTTGTTATCATTGCTATTTAATTATGACATTAAAATGCAATATGCAAGATATTAAATATCATTCCTGACATTTAAAGACTTCACAAAGCATCATTTTGTAACCATGATAACTTGCTCATTTTTACTAATAAATGTTTGCAAATGAGAATATTTTTATTAAAGGGTTTCAGCAAGAATATTGACACTTTTCTTTAATCATCTTCAAATCACCCACTACAAATCGAAATTGGTATAGCAATTCACGGCTTTAAGTGGGTGGAGATATCAATAGAAAATGAATGATTGACTGAAAGAATCAGCAAATAAATAAATGAATGAATGAATGAATGAATGAATGAATGAATGAATGAATGAATGAATGAATGAATGAATGAATGAATGAATGCATGAATGAATGAATAAATGAATGAATGAATGAATGAATGAATGAATGAATGAATGAATGAATGAATGAATGAATGAATGAATGAATGAATGAATGAATGAATAAATGAATGAATGAATGAATGAATGAATGAATGAATGAATGAATGAATGAATGAATGAATGAATGAATGAATGAATGAATGAATGAATGAATGAATGAATGAATGAATGAATGAATGAATAAGTGAATGAATAAATAAATGAATGAGGCAAGCTTTCTACACAGTTGAAACAGAGTATAGTCTCAAATTACCACCACCAATAATTATTATATAGTTTAAGAAAATATTCGGCAAACAAATACATACACTTCATATACATCAGGGACTGATGCAAACAGGATATATGGACCCAATGTTAGGCCAATGTTGGCCAAGCGTCTACGACGCTAGCCCAACATTGATCCGACATTGGGTCGATGTCCCGTGTTTTCCGTGAAGGGGTGTCTGATTTACAACTTAGTTTTCACCAGATTCTTATCAAGCCTTTATTACTGTGTCTGAACTTTACATGTATGCGTTGTAAACCTTTCTTTAACAGCCGGTACCCCTTTGGAAAACAGCCGTATAGATAGGTGGATAATACAGCACAGATAAAGTCATAACCACTCATGTATGGCCATGGCTGCATCTAATGTTCAGAACGATATTAGGAATCTAAAATACACGAATTTGTACGTTTACATCTTAGAGAAAAGATTTAAGCATCATATTATCTAATGACTATTATCAAGTTTAATGAACAATGACGTCTAATTATTATTAAACGACATATTATAACATTTAATTTGTTTAATAAAATGAGGACAATATGCTGACATTTATGAAGTATGAGCATTTAAACTAAGAAAATAATATAATAATATTAATTTTCCAAAGCATCTGCCTTTTGCAGCCAAATGGCAATCACATAGGTAGCTGGTAAAGTATCAGATGTGACACTTTATTCCCAGATTGAAGTCATTAAATTACTTCTTTTTTTTTTTTTTTTTATATTCTTAATCCCACATAAAAAATGTCTTAAAAAGAATAATGCTGCATTACGATGCCCAATACATTTGGAAAGAGTAGAACTGTCCGGCAAACACGAGACTTTGACCCAATTTTGGCTTAATGTTGGGCCAGCGTCCAAGACGCAGACCCAGCATTAAGCTAACATTGGGTCAACGCCTCGTGCATACTGTAAAATTGGCTCCATTATCAACACTGTGCCCTAGCAGGCCAAAGGGTCACAGTTAAATCTGTGCCGGGGACACGGGCCTTACGCAATTACATTCAACTCTGACGTGATTTTGACGTAGTGCCCGTCGCATGCACAACAAATGACAAGGTGTTTTTTTCGTCTCTGACAAAAATGACGGTGTGTCAATTTGGACTGCGTGGAACACCCCACCCCCTGTTCTTTATGGTAACATGTAGAACATTGCGGTGTGGGAGAGTATGTTTTTCAGCAGTTGTACTGCCCTTCAGAGGATAACTTGACTGCAACTGCTTATTAAAAGGTAACCAGGTACTGCTGTTGGTTTGTCACGACGGTACACCTGGCAGTTTATTTTAGCTGTAGATGTGGATGCACACAAATATTGTAGGGAGTTGAGGACTTTAAAATAAGCATAAACTTCTTGTACAATATAATTTTATCACATGCTGTAGATCTATAGGTTCCAATATAGCTTGCTGTTATATATATATGAAATTTTAGGGAATAATTAGCTCCACAATTAAACTGTGTAGCAGTTTTTTACTGCCGTGCAAAGACAAAATAAGTTATTAAAAAAACTGCTGCACTGACATATAAAACTGAAATTAAAAGTTTGTTCTCTGTAAATCGCTAATTTACTTGAACACTCCTGGACAAGAAAACAGAAAATCGCTAAATGTCACTGTTGGATGAGCAAAATATCTCAGAGATTGCGATAAGGACTTCTAAATACTCTAATAAGGCTATGTTCCAGCAAAACAATCAAACAATCAATCATCGCATTTCACAAAAAGCTATTAAACAAACAAAATTATTTGTGCAAATATGCTACAACATTGTTTCTATGTTTCTACTTTTCACAAGAAGAACACAAACACATTTCATTTGGGGTGATGATTTTGACAGTTTAACTTTAAATTTGAAATTTTACCCTTTTGAATTTACTTCAACTGGACAAAAAATATTTACCTTTGCACAATTAAAATGAAAAAATGTGTCAATCTAGTAAATGTAACGCTCATTTCCTATTCCATTTTTTTTGTGTTTGAAAGACACATAAATAACCTACAGGATTTTTTCTATGGTGTTAATTGATAATATGGTGTAATAAACATTTATCTGTTATTCCATTCAGGAACATTGTGACCAACCATACAAAAATGTACATCAAGGCGTTATTTATGATTTTATATAACATTTATATTTTAATTATTACATAAATCAAATTGAAAAGTAGAAAAAAAATCAAATAAAAGGTAATAAACATATAAAGATAATCAATCAAGAAGGACAGTTATCAAATCTACTGACAAGTTAATATTAAAAATCTTGACTTCGCATGCTTTCTATGTTATGGGTCACATTTTACCTGAGATTGGACGTACCACAAAACGAGTAATTTACAACTGTTTGACACGATGCTTTTTGCTGACAATGACAACATGACACGACACTGTCAGGACGCTGTCACGACTGTCCAGTGATGACAGACTGACCACCTGTACAGCGGTCACTACTTGGTCACGCTGGTCAAGCTCGCCACTAAGCGGTCAGTCATCATCATCAATTCACAGGTACGTTTTTATGGCCCTGACTTCAGCCCCCCTGCAAACACGAAACGTTGAGCCAATGTTGGTTTGATGTTGGGCCATCGTCGTAGACGGTGTCCCAACATTAGGCCAACATTGTCCCAGCGTTTCGAGTCTGCTGGGTGACCATTTGAAAACTCAATCTAACAGAAATTATAGGTGTGTGTGGAGGTCAGATGTGTCATGAAAAGGCAAACAGCAGTAACTACTTACTGTTCAAGTAAGCACTTACTGCTGTTTGCCTTCGCTTGGCAGACCTGTTATACCTTCGAAAACATTAACATTCTAAGCCCAAGGGGGGGGGGGTACAAAATGGAATATTACCATACAGTATTATCGTTTATTTATCGTTATTTATAGTATTATTGATTCGTTAATGATTATTATTAATACACGTGTCGTATAGCCCACTTATAACCAAATAAGGCCGGTCAGCTCAGTCAATCAAAAAAAGGTCTGAAAACAATAAATCCGTCGCATCCTGAATACGTCCAGTGATGGGGCAGGAGGGTATTCCACAGATAGTTGATGGAAACGTCAAAGTCTGACACCACTTTAAAATAATGATTGCTGGATTACTCCGAAATATATGTTTCACTAATACGTGAGTGAGTGAGTGAGTGAGTGAGTGAGTGAGTGAGTGAGTGAGTGAGTGAGTGAGTGAGTGAGTGAGTGAGTGAGTGAGTGAGTGAGTGAGTGAGTGAGTGAGTGAGTGAGTGAGTGAGTGAGTGAGTGAGTGAGTGAGTGAGTGAGTGAGTGAGTGAGTGAGTGAGTGAGTGAGTGAGTGAGTGAGTGAGTGAGTGAGTGCGCGTGAGTGAGTGAGTGAGTGCGCGTGGGGGAGTGACAGAATTAGAAGGGATATAATGTGACATTAATTCCAGGAGATACATTAGTTCCTATTAATACGTTAAATATTTGACGTGAACATTCCCACCTATAAAATTATATTAACCAAGTGTCGGTTTAATGTTGGTCCATTGTCTGCGACGCTGGCCCAACATTAAACCAGCAATGTTCAACATGATCGTGTTTGCTGGTCTATGATATGAAGAAGATACACAGGTTGAAGAGTTACATATTTAACCATTTACCGGCTAAGTTACCTTATTTAAATTCTCACCTACTTGAACGATATTCTCATATTTGTTTAATTTGGCACAACACATTTGCAAATTTTAATGTTTAAAAAAACATTTTATTCCTAATAACAGTGATTTAACCGGTCAATAAAACGGATAAAATACGACTATATTCGCGCTAATCGGGTAAATGTTTAAGCAAACAAAACCGAATCAGGGTTTTTATTTTTCTCAGTTTAACCAACGGAAAAGGGTATAGGATTTAGTCTCCGGTACACTGAGCACATGAATAATTTAGAGAGTGGATAATCCTGGCCATTATAGGCATTTTACGGCGCGGATTGCACGATCAATTTGACGGCCCGTGATTGGGGTCCATTAGCTTTTCGGACGCGCGGACTCTCCGTCGCGCAGTTTTGAGTCTAAATAATGGACAGATCCATACTTTCTGGATACGCACGCCCGGCAAACACGACACGTTGGGCCGATGCTGGTTTAATGTTGGGCCAGCGTCGTAGACGCTGGCCCAACATTAAACCAGCATTGGCCCCACGTGTCGTGGAACGCCAGTCTGCATGACTTTGGATCCGGACCACTCACACCGGGATCGTGGTTGGCGGGATTACACGTATCGATTAGGTGGCAGATAGCACCGCCGTGTATAATAGCCCATTTCAAAAGCTCAATACAACCTATTAATAATTAGGTAGAATGCAAATTGCTACAAATCCTGTTCAGTTTATGTACATAGCACAAACGCATGTGCTTAGTAAATGTCTAGCATTTATATATGCTAAGACATATTACTCTCAAAGCGCTGAAATATTTTTGTATAAATTATGGAGACCAATTTGTTTTTTTAACTTGAAGTCATCATAAATGTCTTAGTTAGCTCTGTCTGATTTATTCAAATACCTATGGTATGTGTACAAGGCCATTATTATTATTTTTACCCTTACAATGGAGGTTTCTCTACTATCTCCATGCTCTTACAGTGCGGGGATCGACTTTAGACGTCAGGACGTCTAAAATCGACCCCCGCGCTGTGCTGGACATTTGTGATAATATTCACAATTAAAAGAGTTTATATATTTATATAATTATATCTCATATAGCAGAGAGTTTCTGGATTTTTTACGCATTTCAAATGCATGAGAAATTGTTTAAAAAATACATTGTTAAAAACGTTATAAAAAAACATTGAAAATTATATTTCACATATGAACCGTATCGTCAAAAAATCGTATTTTAATCCAATGTTGGTCAATCTCCCGCTAAATTTTAATCCGAAGTTCTCGTTCAATATGTTTTTACTTGCTTCAAATATTTCGCTTGTGTGTAGATCTACGTAATGTACAGCATGTGTACAGAATAACAGTATAACAATGACAACAAGATTATGCTGATGTTGCATGAATTGTATAAGCATGATAACAGCTTGTGAATAAAAAACATTGTTTTGTTTAATAACATAATTATAATAAATATTCAATAAAGTACTAAATGTTGCCTGATTTGGAGAAGAAAGATTCAAAATGAAAACAATAATATATTTTTATGTACCAAAATACTTCCCTGCATGGACTAAATTCAATATCTACTACTGCCGTTTAGCTTTACACGGAAGTAAATTCTACCATCTGAAAATATATCCGAATATGTCACTGTAAATGAAAATGTCACTGTAAACATACTGTTTCTAACTGGACCTCTGATGGTTTGGGTGAAGGAAACAATGCTGCTGGTTCATAGGACTCCGAACAAGGGCTTTTCTTTTAATTTTAAAATCGACCAGCGGTGTATTTGGCAGTGTAAGCAAACACTATCTGATCGTGTCAAACACAAGGCAGCTGCCGCGGGATACTCTGACATTGAAACCTCGCCCTCTCCTTCCAAATTCTGCCTGTTTAAATACCAAGGGGTCTATACATCCAATTTAATTAAGGCACAGCAGCATCAATGACTGCATGCAATTAAAGTAAAATAAAAATGTTCGTTCTGGAAATATATACGGTTTTATTTGCAAATAAATTGCGTCTCGTGTTAAGAAAATGTGCATGCTGGAATTTCACAATTTGGGAATTATTTGCACCGATACGTTTGGTGGAATCTGAGGAGTCACTCTTGGGTTGCCTGCGTTGACAGGCTAACATTGACAGCTTGAAATGTACTATTGGCATAGAGGAAATATACACGGCCTTGGCCCGTCAACTAGTATCGCCTGATTGTACCCAACGAGAGGTGCTGCTTCACGTTGGCTGAATGTTTGGCCAGCGTCTGCGACGCTGGCCCAGCATTCAGCCAACGCTTCGAGTTTTCGGTTTTGTACACCAGATGGGAGTCGTGTCAAGTACGGCGGGAAAATTTTGGTGACGTAACAAGGTCGGGGCTGTCAAGAGTGATTCCAGAGAGGGCGAAACCCCAAACTTGGATAGGTCAAGGTTATGGCCGGCAGGGCACTGGCCCGCCACCCCGGCCCGGGGTCAGGTCAAGCAGGAGGGGGAGGATGACCAGAGGTTAGGGTAGGCCTATCTGACAGGGCATCTCTGAGTCTCTCTGCTTCTATCTCTACACGCATCTGATGGCAGCCTGCATCTCTGACAGATAATCACCATGATGCGACTGATGCTGGGTTTGCTGCTGCTGCTGCTGCTGCTGTTGGTGTTGCTGCTGCTGCTGCTGTTGCTGCTGATGCTGCTGCTGCTGCTGTTGTTTCTGCTGCTACTGCTGCTGATGCTGCTGCTGCTGCTGCTGTTGTTGTTGCTGCTGCTGCTGCTGCTGCTCCTAGGTATTCAATATGTTTTTTATTGTTGATCTTCATGCTGCAATTCAGATTTTACAGCAGATATCTGTTTGTTGTTTTTATAGTTGTTATTTAATCTGCTAAAACCGGTAATAGATTTACTGTAAAAATGACATTGATTAAATGTAGTACTGCAATGCACTTATTAAAGATTATAACATATAATAATGCTTATATATTGCTATATTCTAGTACTTTTACAGATCGGGCATATTTACTTATTGCTTTGTATAATTTCTAATCCGCCAAGCCTAAGATAGTCATTAAGTTATTACAATACAACATGAGAGTGTGTAAGCATTTCCAATGGGCTTGTCGGTATATGACATCCTCAAATTTAAAAAGTTGGTTTTTGTTCAAATCACCAGGATTTGAAACCACTTTACGCTTGGCAGACTGTTTTCCTGTAATGACATTATTTTGTAATATATATTTCAAATATTTATTTATCCATTAATCACATATGAGGTCTGACAGACAAATATTTTTCACTGCTATTTTTCCCTGATTTAATATATTATTATATAAAGTTTAAATAGGAAATTTTGGGAGATTTAATGAATTGTGTTTTGTATTTATTTATTTCATAGCAATTAGTTTATCCAGAGCTCTTATGTCCCTGTTTTATTATTTGCACCAAGACAAATAAAAGCATGAAGGCGGGATTTTTTAGAACGTACAGTAAAGACTACCGATATATTTTATTATTTATTAAGGAATAAATAGTATTAAAATATTTAGTATATAATATGGGGATAAAGATATTAAACTAACTGATATACTGTACAATCAGCCCACTGCCGTACAAAACCAATAGGCAGCAATATTGCTCAATTGAAAAGTAAGAAGCTACTTCCTTTTGTCTTTACAGAACAGTATCTATAGGTTCACATTACACATCCCTGTGTGTATAGATCAGTTAACCCTTTAACCGCCGGTGCCGCATATATTTTCATTTTTTATTGTACATTAAGAACAACATTTAAAAAAATGTCTAAGATAAAATGAGACATCAACCAGCGAGATTTGAAAAGAGTTGACCACCATTTTGTCAAATCTGAATAATTTTCACTCACTTGAAGTTGTGGATCGCGTCAGCGAGACACAACTTCAAGTGGGTGAAAATTCCACTTGAATAATTTGGCGGCTGAAGGGTCAAGCCGGTAGAGAATAAGCTGATTTAAATTGACAAGGCATAAGTTCTGACTGTCAATTCGATCGCTAGTTGAATGTCACCATCTCCCTTCTGGGTCGGTACAGACTGAAGTAAGTGCTGTTGCTGCTTGGCCTATTGTTGCTGAAGCTGTTGACCATGCTGATGCTTGCTGCTTCCATTGCTATTTGTGCTGTTGTTTGCAGCTACTGCTGCTGCTGCCGCCCGCATAGAAGAGACAAGAGAATAATGTCATCAATGTAGATGCTGTGGCACGCTTACCAGTCATCAGCATCTGTTGTTAGCCAAAAGGCAGTATCTGCTCTCTTTACAAGTAAGCAGATATTGACTTTTGGCTTTGCAGAGCAGTGTTGTAAGCTGTCTAACGGTGAATTTCTCCACCGGCATGCCACCTAGCTGTCACATAACACCTTGTGACCTCAGATGACATAGATATTCTAACAATACATTATGTAATCCGCTGCTGAAGATACCAGTGCGGCCGCCGCTTGCAACGCACTCCAGCTTTTTTCAGACCACATATATATTGCCTGATATTTAAGCAGTGATATGGTGCAGAATTAGAACAAAAGCACCTTGCTAATATATATTTTTTAAACGCTGGGTATTTATAAAATCATACTTATCTTAGGTTGCAGGGTGTTACACAATTTTGAAAAAAAGGGGGTGGGGTCGATTTAAAGAATACAAAGTTAGGTGTTAATGTGGGGGCTTGACACTCCAAATTTATAGGTATTTGACACTGACAATTTTCGAAATTTTAATCTACGTCAGCAATTCCAGCTCTAAATGAATGAGAAATGGCCGAGTATTGTAGTCCACTCTAAACCATGTTTACTGCAACTCATCATTTTACAAGGATATACGAAATAAACTGACTTCCTGTGGTTATTTAGAATAGGGACAATTATTTGGGCTTTGAAAACAATCGAATCGAAGGTGTGTGTGGAGGTGAATTGATGTACAAAGCGAAACACACATGGCATAACGACAATACTATATCACTGCTTATATACATGCAGAGCATTGAGTATATCTCATTACTGATACCAAGGAAATTCAATAGAGATTCCTTACTGTTACCAATAACTTTTTACACATAAAATACATTGTCCATCCAAACATAAACTTCTGACACTTTTTGAGAAATCGAGCTCTCGAAGACACGTATATTAATAGTTTTGCGCGCCAGTCTGCCGCCGATACCATTAACCCATTAACTGCCGGTCCCGATTATATTCGGGTTTTTCTCAATTTTTCTTGCCACATTCAGCTGTTCAACATGGTGATATAGCGTAATATCGCTAACTCCCTTTTTGTCAAATCTGAATAATTTTCGCTCACTTGAAGTTGTGGTTCGTGTCAGCGAGACACAACTTCAAGTGGGTAAAAATTCACATTAAAAAAATGGAAATAACGCTTAAAGGGTTAAAATAGAATATTTATTGATCATCACTAATGAAAACTTCACGATGCACACATGCCTATATAGCACAAGCCATGCTGGTACGACGTTGGACGACAGTTCAAGTTGTCTTCCCAACGTTTAATCACTTATGTATCGATATTGGTTGTAGCCTCTACAGAACTAGGTGAGGCGTGCCTAAGTATATATACTACGGTACGCCCCCATTCTCTAAGAGACTTTGATCTCACCGACAACATCTTAGGTTTTTCTTTGGATACATCCGAGCTGTTGATTGGTCGATGTCAGCTAATTTAGTTTTCATGTGGAATTATTTAATATATTTTTATTACATTCAGTATTATATATTGAGTTCACAAGTCAATATATCGAGTTGTAAACTCAATATATTGATTTGTGAACTCAATATATTGAGTTATCAACTCAATATATTGACTTTCAAAGTCAATATATCGACTTTTAAAGTCAATATATTGAGTTGTAAACTCAAAATATCGAGTTGTAAACTTAATATATGGAGTTATGAACTCAAGATATTGACTTTTAAAGTCAATTGAGTTTAAAATAATAATAATAATAATGCAAATGTCGCTTCTGGGGCTTTGTATATATTTGTTCATTGCTAATGTATTTTATTGAAACGAGTATGTTACGACACATACAAATTTTGCTGACATCGAAGTAAATTGTTCAGTATCGCAAATGAAAAGAGAATCAGATTCTATTTTCCTTGTTATCGCATAGCAAAATGCTATGTAACTCATGCTATGTAACTCATGCTAATCAAATTTATAATTGATTAGCAAAATATTTGTACATCTATGTAAAGGATGCCAGCAAAAGACACATTGGAAGAGATATTCCTAATCAATATTTTTCAAACTACCTTGTTAAATTACTGTAGCTGTGATATTATTAGATAAACATGTACATATGCATGCAGTTTATGTGAGTTTTTTTTCTGTACATTTACTAATCGATAAAAAGCGTATTTGTCAGCAAAGTGTTCTACTTGAACGTTACTTATTACTAATTTAAAATATATATTTAACGTAACGGTAAAATAGATTTCTAGTTTAAAAAATAATTTAATGTAACGATAAGATCGATTTCTAATGAAATATGAATAATACAGTAATTGATAAATTAGTGTGTTATGAGAAATATAGGTAATGCGCACGCTATTTGATTTCTGCATGAAGAAATTTTAGTAAAAAAACATTTAAAGGTAAGACATTACATTTCGCTACTTGAAATTAAAAAAAATGTCGTGCATAGACAAAAACTCTCCTTAAATCAAGTGTTGATGTCTCACAAGCCATATTAAAAGCTAAAAAGCAGTAACTGCTTACTTATGTATAAACAGTTACTGCGTTTAGCATTTGCATGGCGCACAGCAGACCTACACTTACATGCTGCTTCAGTTTCGCATTTTACGACTAGGTGGGGCTTACGTCCGGTTATGACAGTGACGTAATTCGGTCGGGTGGGGGTCTTTTCTTGAGATGATCACGTTGACAAAGAAACAATAACAAAACCAACACAGATTAAGAGATCGACAGACTTATTTTGTTTAACTTCAAACTACCCTTCAAATAAATATATTTTAAAGTATTTAATTGGAATTTGAATACCAAAAATAACTTTTTGGTACATATCATCATAGTGAGAATTACATTTTTTTATTACGAATGAATCATTAGTTTAGAAGGGTATAAAATCGAGAAAACAATTGAGGAACACCTTTTTGCTTGGAATTATAATATCAAAAGTTATTTGTTTCGACATGGTTAGAAAAGCAGTGGTTTGAGGGTGTTTTGTTGCAGAATATATTAAAGACGTATCCCATCGCTGCTGAGCTATTGTAAATTCTTCATTTATATTTTACGACTAGGAGAGATTATTTTTATTGAGAATATTTAGGTGAAGTAAGGGAGCCGAACTAAAACTTTAATCAATAATCAAAGAAAATAGGCTATTCAAGTTAAAATCAAATAAACAATGA